>JABUQX010120384.1:0-17500 GCA_015478945.1 Trachelipus rathkii | reverse complement strand
ATATATATATATATTATATATATATATACTATAATATATTATATATATATAATAAGATTATATTTGAGCTGGATATATATATATATAATATATATAATATATATTATATTATTATATATTATATATATAAATATATATATATATATATATATATATATATATATATCAGAGCTGGGCGTTGCGCCACCAAGTTGCGCCTATGCGCCTATGCGCCTATGGCGCACTATCAATTCGTAGGCGCAAAGGCGCAAAGGCGCAACATTTTTTAAAAAGGCGGACTAAGCAAAGGCGCACAGCCAATTCTGTGCGCCTATAGCCGCGCCTATAAAAAAAAAAAAAAGCCATTTTTTTTTTTTACCCTTTAAAAGTCTAGAACTTAGAAAGTGGCAAAACTTGTATCATTTCTAAACCAGTGTTAAAGGCATATATATATATATATATATATATATATATTATATTATATATAATATAATATTTATATAATATATATATATATATATAATATATATATTATATTATATATATATATATATTATTATATATATATTATATATATAACTGGTTACAGTAGTTCTTAGCTACAAATAAATTGGCAACTATGGCTCTTAAGATTTTCAACTTCTGCAGCGCTCGAGCTAAACCTCCTGGGGGAAAACATGATCACCCGACCTCACGCCCCTAGATTACTTTTCTTGGGTTCATTGTGAAGAAAGAGTGTTGCATATCATGTACATTAACCCAAGGTCAAATCCAAGAGAGAGGAACTGATTCACGCGATATCACTGCGTCTTGAATCAATCAGACACCAGTGAGAGGCCATGTCGGTATTTTAGAGAGTCCGACAAGGAGGGGCAATCGACACGGCGAATTGTGTCTGTAGTGTAAGATTGTAACGAAGTAACAGGATGCAGGGCAGACGACTTTTGAGCAACCTGCCTGTAACTTCGGACCCATAAGAAATTGATTTCAATAACAACAGCTCATGGTTTGCTTTACAAAACCTCGCGTCAAAACCACATACGTTGTTTAACAAAAAATCCTTATTGTTACCCTCTATCAACCCTCTGAGTACACATATGTACGCACGCACATATACATAACATTAGAATAACCCAAAAATCTCCGGTTACGAAGGAAACGACGCGTCAAACATCACCAAGTGGTTTACCCTAGGTGTGGACATATGAGTCCTCGTAACTTTTGAACGAGAACGCGTTATAACAACGATAGATGTAGATAAATTGAAAGTATATAAGCAGTAAGTGAAATGATCCACATAAATCAATCCAGTGGCGTCGTCCAGTTCAGTCCTCCTCCGAGTTCTTGTCGTCAAAGATGGTGTTGTGACTCACCCATGTATTATATATATATATATATATATATATATTATATTATATATATATATATATATATATATATATATATATATATTATATATATATATATAAAATAAACATATATATAACCTAGATTCAGTACCTCCATAATAATTATCCTAGTGTATCAATATTATGCAATTTATTCGTAACTCTTCTTTATCAAACTCTAAATCCAACTCAGCTTTATAATTTATCACCAAAATCAAATATTATTTTCATAGTTTTCACTATTAGAACTCCCTTCTCAAATATGATAAGTTTGAAAATTAAGTTATGGGACAAATATCATTTTGAAAAAACATTGAAAAACAAAACATTTGTCTTCTATTTTCTAATTAATACATTTCAAATTGAAGTACCATGTGCCAGTTAGTAGTCGAGTGAAGCGTGGAGACAAAAAACAAACCCGAAAAAAAAAAGGTTCACTAAAACAAACGAAATAAATATTTAATCTGCAATAAAATCTTAAATAAATAGAGAGAAGAGCAAGAGTAAAAAAAAAAGAAAAGAAATAAGGAAGCCACGCCCTGTTGTAGATAAATAGGTTTACCGAGCCTTCCTTTCTCCCACTACTGATCTTTGTACTATGTGATGAGGAAAAAAATTTAATTTTGTTTTTCTTCCTTATAAAAGCATTGCTTTTATTATCGCACTAAAGATTACTTTGCAAATAAATTTAGCCGAACATCCACCAGCCGGCGAAAAGTCGTAGGCGCAAAGGCGCATAGGCGCATAGGCGGCTAGCGCACTGATGTGACCAAAAATATAGGCGCATAGGCGCTAAGCGCCTAGGTCCGGCGGCATAGCGCATTAAGCGCAGGCGCACTCAAAAAATTATAGGCGCGCCCCGCAGCCCTGATATATTATATATATATAATATATATATATTATATATATATATATCCTATATATATATATATATATATATATAATATATTCATATTATATATATATATATATATATATATATATATATATATATATATATATATATATATATATATATATATATATAAAATAATTGAATAAAATATTTTATAGGATAAAAAAATATTGAATTTTTTAAGTATTTTTTTTTTTTAAAAGCGTTTTTAAATTGCTCAAATATGTTAGTTGATCGTAAAACGTTATCGAAAATGGGAAATCACAGAAAACAAGTTGTGTCTAAGGAATATTTATATTTTCCAATTCTTTTAAAAATAAACATGTGTTATATTTGACTTTCAATTCTGATAAATGATAGTATAAAAGTATTTTAATGATATATTATTGTTTATAATGATTTTTTTATTAAAATTATTGTTTATATTATGAATGCATTGTTTTATTGTATCTAAAAGATGATTTGTAACTTTCTAGTCTTTTTCTCTCTTACACACACAATCTCTCTAGCTCTACTTTTCCCTCTCTCGACTCAGATCAAAACTTAACTCGGTTACATGTCAGCGAGAAAAATTAATAAGTTTTAGAAATTAATCTACTTGATAGGAAGGCGTCGAACTTGTTAAATATATTCTGACTGCAAATTTAATAAAATAACCAAAAATTTAAAGCTCTTTTAACATCTTTCTATTAAAGAGATAACTATAAAAGGATTATATCTATATGTTGATATTCCATTAGTCACGAAGAATCAATCAAACCGTAACCATATAGCCTCTTGTTATTGAAGAAGGCGACTTCAACAGTGAAGGACGAATCCCGATTACCTGTAGATATTTAGGCCCTATAAACGAAGCCTAAAAGGAAAGCTATCAAAAAACAACCATCAACTACTAAATATACAGAGGAGGAACAAGTCGGAGGAGATAACTAAGCCGCGGACTTTTCTCAGGCACAATCAGCAATAAACATCAGGAATATTAATTTACTGCAACTCAGACCTTGACCATGTAGGAGGAAGAAGGTCTAAAGATAACTATCCTATCATAATATATCAATGCTCTGCCAGCCACTATACTGAGACACTTTGCCGCTTTCTCTAACTATATATATATATATTATTAGGTATTTTACATTTAGGTTTACAATCATTATTAGTGATATTATTCTTTTATATATTTCTACTATTGAAATATTTATGCTTTACTCATTGTGTTATAATTGATTTAGATAGCTTACTCACCCTCATTAAACTACGCATATTGTAAGTTAACATTTCTGAACACAAATTATCATACATTTAGATATATTTATTTAATAAGTATATATTAAGTAATCATAATTTACTAAATAATTGCAGTATTTAGATAGTTCCAGACACGTCTCCTAGCAACGCCGAGGTATGCAAGGACCATTCTAAGGTTGTATATTGTGAAACTAGTCACGGGATAATTGTGTACCGTCTTAATCAATTATCACAGAATTAGTTGAATAGCTATTCTTGTACTTTGATTTAATCATCTAGCTGTTATAGATAACATTGTTACAAGGTGTTCTGATGAGATAAACATTGTACTAGCGCGTGTTTGCTTGCTAATACGGAAAATAAATTTTTAATCTACACCTGATATTACTAGCGCAGTATGACCTAGACAGACAACTAAGCGTTCAAGTAAGTTTCCGAGAATTTTTGTCTCATGGCGTCCTTGCTTGTGTTTTCATCTCTATGACTCCAGTGGTTCATCGGAATTAGCTCGGATTTCAACATTCGAAATGACTTTTTTGATCTCTCTGTGTTGTACTTTTGCATTGCCTGCTTCTACGCCGCACAAGAGAGTCTACCTCTGGGAGGTGACTCTGCTATTCAAGGGTCTATAAGTATAAAAAATGTTTACTAAATAATAAAATTTAAATTTGAAGACATAATTTATATATATATTAATAATTGATTCATAGCTAGTCTATATTATTGAACTGTGAAAAGGGGTAAAAATAAAAATATCATATATTAATAAACTATAAATTAATAACTTTATTTGGGATATAGTTGTGAATATGATAAAATTTAATCATTGTCCAACACGTAAAAAAAAAAAAACCAAATATATCATCTGTCCATTAACTTAAGCTATACATCTATAACCAGAAATTTAAAAATAAAACTGCTGTTTATTCCAGTCAACTACTCTAAGATACACCAATTAACTAACAGATTTTTTAATAAATATTAGCTAAATGATAAATATACTAATGTAAGTGCTCTGGGTGTGAAGTACCAGTAAGTTAATTACAATAAATAACCAATACCTAATTGTGCTCACTTATCAAGATATTTCTTTACATCTAAATATTAAATTTATAGATAGATGTTGTTATTTTAATATTATAATATAAAATTAAATAAAATAATGATTATATTAATTATTCGCCTAAAGAAGAAATTTTAATAAAATATAACATATGCATTATTCACAATATTTATAATATTTTTGATTCTCACATAACTCGGATACATAAAGATATATATTATCAAAAAATAACATTTTAAAAATAAAAAGGCTAAGAAAAATAGCTAGTTAAGAACTAAATTGCAGATTGAAAATAATGACCTAATATAACACTCTAACTTATTTATAAAATTATTTAAAATGATTTCACAAGATAAGTACCACATTTAATGTTATACAAATTCCGGATTACTTATATATATATATAATATTATATTATAATTATATTAATTTATATTATATAAGTAATATATATACTAAGTGTTTTTTTTAATATATATATTAATATTTATATATAATATATGACCTAATATGACCCTCTAACTTATTTATTTAAAATGATTTATAAATTTAAGGAATATAATTTTAATATAATCCTTTTTATATTATATTAATTATATGTATTCAATATATTATTAATATTTGTAGTAATTTTTGTACTAACCTTTCACATGTATTTACATTTTATTCTACGAAATGGGAATATGCTATATATATATCATTAGTATATAATATATTATATATATTAATATATATATATATTATATATATATATATATATATCAATACTATATATATAATATCCTCTGACAACAGAATCAAAAAAGTGAGTTTATTTAAATATGATAAATATAACTAATTATGCATTTTGGACTTCAGACGCTCATAAATAAACTCAATCTAACTCATCTTAAGAATATAAAGGTCATTAAATTATTAAATAATTATTAATTAAAGAAACATTTTAAATACCTGAAACAGGTAAGTCACAATAGTCGCAGATCATCATCGAATGATTTTATTATTAACATACTTTGTATTTTAATAACTTTAATAAATTTGCTATTAAATCAAGAAACAGTTTATACTTTAATAACTTTAATAAATTTATTATTAAATCAAAATTAAAACTAAAGATTTTTTAAGAGTCATGTATTTAACAGCCTAAATGGCCAATAAAAATACAAAAAAAGTAACTACAATTCAACAATTTGAGAAACATCTTGCCATTCTCCTGTATCCGTAATTTTATAAACTTTCGGTTTATTTCCTGGGAATATCTCTTCACTAGCATAGCTTCCTAATAAATTAAATACACTTCTTAGTCTTGACATGAATGAGGGTGGTTCAACGAGTGGAGAGGTCGAAAAATACTTTATAATATAATCACTTGGCAATGTTGAATAAAACTTGAAATCCTCCTGACACCAATCCTTAAATGGCAAAATTGTAACTGTGTGATTTTTATAATCATATATATTTCTTGGTGGTTGTGGACATTGTGAGTTTGTTACCCACATACTTGCTGATCTTATAATATGATTAGGAACAGGCACACTAAAATTTGCAGGAAAAATCTGGCCTGTTTCCCGATTAACAGCTATGCCATAAAATATAGGAAATGGATTCCCATTCTCAGTTTTGGTATTCAGATCTACTGTACAAAGGAGCTGGAGATTGAATGGAACACCAACATTACAAAGGAATTTTAATATTTTTAAAGACAAAGATTCTGAACTGCTTGAAATGTTTTCTGAATCTGAGCGATATCCTCCCACAACAAATATGTCCACTGGTTTTGCAAAGTTTCCATTGAATGACTTAATAAAAATATAAACTGTATTATTTAAAAATTTATATAAATTGTTTTAAATAATGTGGGAAAACTGTATTAGATAATAACGTTTTTGAGATAGAAACGAATAGTCTCATTAAGCGCTCTCCGAGGAGAGCTGACAAAGTGATGCCAATATATGTCGATTTTTCCAAAACTACAAAAAGCAACCTATCACTCACAATGAGGTAAAACCACAAAGATGGACAGAGTCGGGATTTCTCGGTACTACGGGTGGACGACTGAGGGGGACTAATTTTGTTCCACTTCCTAGCACACTTTGACATCCGTGCGAGTGCGGTGAACACCGCAAAAACAGGAAAATAAAAAAAAGTAACATTTTCTCCAGAGCATATAAAAAAACAATATGTTGTAACTCAATCTTACTTGCTCTCTCAGTTTACTTATATAGCTTTAAAGCAGGTGAAATATGGAGCAGAGTATTATTTAGGAGAGGTGAGAGCTTTACTGCTTCTCTGTCACAAGACTAAGATGATACTAATATAAGGTGTATTAAAAAAAATTAAAATTAAATAAATTTTTTGATTGTGTTTCACTTGATGTGTATTAGCGCTTGCTCTCTCGGAAGAGTACTGATAAATGCTATATTACCCTTTGTATTGGGTATCAGGCTGTTATAGTTTTTTTTAGGTTTACATGCATGTTGCCTTTCAGATGCTAGCCGAAACATTAATATATATAGTATATTATATATATGTCAAATAAAAATAGCTATACTATCATCATCACTACTCTATTATTCATACTTCTACTATCACATATAAATATATCTTACTATGTATATATTCTTCCTCTCTATGATCATATATTCTTTTATCTCTCTTATAATTACAAATATTTATAAAAACAAAGCACCTCCAACACACACCCACACATCGGCACACACACACATACCAATCACAAACACACAAAATCTTCTGACGCAATCTTTGCAACTTATATTTCATCAATTGTTTACAAATGTATTTATGATATATATATCTAGTAATATCTTAATATTTTTGGGGTTCATATATATGTATTTAATCTAATATCTATATCTTATATCTCTCTTATATTGGTGGCAAAGGACTATCAACCAATCTTAAGGTCTTTTTACAAAGGTAGGTTCCGGAGAGAGACACCACTGGAAGCAACTAGAAATATGCATCAGAATCTCATAAGGAAAGCTATAAGGAAGAAGAGCTGCCGAAGCAAAAGTTAAGTTTTAAAACACAGGAGAACGGAAGAAAATCACAGATAATTGAATAAGTTTAAAAATTTTCTCATGTTTCTTTCGTCTCCATCGTACATCTCTGTTAGATTAGGAAAAAGTCAAAAAATTTCGTGAGAGTTATATCATTACAGATGGTTTGTACAATTTTGTTTAACGAGCGAAACACTCTATGATCCTTACGCGTACACGCTGGTATCCTCCGTTTCAATTAATTTAGAAATTATTTGAAGTTAAAATGCGATTGTATAATAATTATTAACTTGTCACTTTAAAACTTTGACTCTCTATCAAATATCATTTGTGTTCAGTGGTTCCTCAGTACGTATAAATATTTTATCGATATTTTTTTGGTAATTCTTAAAATATGAAATTATTAAAATTTTTAATAAAATTTACCATCATAATTAAGAAAGCAATAAATATGTGGAGAAGTGGACAAATTAAAATTATCTCTATTAATGCATAAGGGCTATTTTAAACTGTAAGGTGGCTTTTCCCGTATTAACAGTATAAGATAAAATTTCCGAATACGTGATTACTAGTTTCAAATTTATTACTAAAGTTGTTGTATCAGTTTGATACAAAATGGTTTTTTATAAAAGTTTCTTGACTAAAAAATATATTTTTTTAAGGTTTCATTGATTAGAACTAATAATAATAGCTGATTATTTGAATTAAAGTATAGTTAAATTTATGAGAGGAGTATAAATAACAATAAAAATATTATTTGTGCTAGTTTGTAAGTTCTGTATAATAATGAATAATAATTAATATTTGTGGGATTCTTACTCTTCTTTGTAGGTGTATTTTTGTGAAGTATTTGAGGTTTTCTTATGTTCCAAGCCCTTGTGGATCTCATGTTTCGAAGAAGAGTTCGCTCTGTTTTATAACTTCCCAACGCGAATATAGTATTAAGAATGAATTATTCGTGATTGGGATATTATAAAAATATCTTAATTTTTAGAAATGAAGATTCATTAAATTCTTTTTCAAAGTGATATTGGTGCTAAGTTAAAAAATTTTGACTAAAAGTATTGAGATATACGGATTTCTGTTTAACGGTTATTAATTTATTTATTCACTATGTTATTATTATATACTTAAAAAACTAAAAATGTCTCATAAAATAATACCTGATTCACTCGTTCTCCTTTTGCTGAGCATAGAGGGTGACAAATATATTTATAGGAAGCATTATATTTGGATTTTCATAGGGTATCCATGCTAAAATGATTAATATAAATTAATGGTATTGAATCACAAGATAATAACACGGTGATTATAAGGATATATAATCAGCTAAGATAAATAAAGAAACGGTTAAAATAACGGAATTGTAATGAATTATAATATATAATATTATATAAATGCTATATTTAGTATGATTTATATAGTGTAATTATAATTTGTATGATATGATTTGTAATTACAATCAAGGATAGAATATATACGAAGATTATATTTTATTTTAAAAACAAGATTACACCTATAGTATATATATATATATCTATATAATACTACTTACTATAATCACTAAGCATTATAACTTCTTATTTAATATACAAAGAGAGGAATTGTAATTTACCCTATAATATGAGTATAATATTTGCTAGGTATGAACCCTAACATCTTTGCCTCGTATGGACTCAGGTTATTCCGCTGTATAAATACGTATGATGTATTATACATGTGTTGGTTGGGGTCGTGGTGTACGTTAATGGGTACCGTCAGCCGGTCGAGAGAGAGCGGAAAAAAATGTAAAGAAATTTACGAACTAATTACCGAATTTAAAAATTTCAACATACGCGGAATTTTATTATTATATTTTATTATACGAATAAAAATTTAATTAGTGGATAATTGCATTGAAATTTATCAAAATAAAATGGAAATATATTGTTATTTGTTATGAAAATAATATTTTACGCTCATTAACATATTGGAAATTAACATAGTTAAGCTATAGTAATACTATATATATATATAAAGGTAATAATTCTCACCACGTCAGTCGGACGATTTACACAACAATCGGTATATATTGGACGATTCAGGTAGTTATTCTGTTAGTTACCGAGATCTTCCTCATTTCATATATGTTGTCGTCTGAAGATCAGATTTGTATTGTTATCAGATATCGTTGCGAGTTAGTTACGTGACACTTATGATAAGCCTTGTAACTTTATTCAGAGGAATATTTATAAAGGATATTATCGTAATAATTAGTGGATGTTACCAGGGACTTATGGGGTATATATTAGTAAAAGATTATACTCTAAGTACTTAACGGATTAAGTAGATAGTTTAAGAACCGCTAGAAAACCAATATAATAAAGAAATGGACTTGTACTTGAACTTGAAGAAAAACGTTGTATTTAGAACATTTTAAACGACTGTGTATTTTGACGAAGAATTATATATTGGAACGTGACTGAGTCATTAGAGAAACTGGTAATAGTTCATTATGATACGATTTGATACAAAAATATTATTAGTTAATAAAGAACAGACATAGTCTGTTAAAAGGATACTTTTGGCGAAACTATGTTTGAGATTGATTTCTGGAATAGAAAATCAATATACTAGAAGACATATAATCGTATTACAGTAAACTATGCCAAAATAAGGTTCCTAGATAAGAAAAGAAAAAATAATTAACTTTATAGAAACAGAGAAGTTAAAGATTTCTTCAAAATTTTCTATCTATATTGAAATACGAAAATAATATTTAGTAAAGATCATATATAATAATAATGAAAGTGTCACCTTTTAATTATTGATTCAGATCCCATATTGTGACAAGTAAAGACTTGTGTTTGAATTACTTCTACTGCTGTGATATGGGATATTAAAAACGTTATGTCTGTTGTTACTCACAACAGGAGGAAACTAGAAAGTTTATTGAGGGCGTTGTAGACAGGGCTGCGGAGCTTTATTTTGTCCATGGGATATTTTGATGAATATTGTATATTCATTCAAACGTTTTACTGAAGTAACAAAGATAGAATTCAGATATATAATCAGGGAATGGTATGAGATGAGTAGATATAGATAGGAGGGTATATGGGAATCCAGAATTCATCTGCTGAATAAATTCTAAGAACGGATTTGTGATTCATTTTGTCAGTAATAAAATTCGAGATCCAGTAGTGAATGAATATCTAGGATAATAAGGAAATAGTAATCAAGGATTCAGTTAATTAGGAAAAATGAGGAAGCTGCCAGTATGAGGCAAGCAGAAAGAGAAAGAGTAAGCTGCTTAAATAGAAACAGCATGAAATGAGAGAAGATGAATATATATAGCGCAGAATAGAGATGCTAGGCCAGATATAACTCATGCATGTCATAAGAGAAGCATGTCCATCGAATAACAAAGAGAAGCTGCCAGAGAAGCAACATAAAGAGAAGATGCCAGAGAAGCAGCAGAAAGAGAAAGAGAAGCTGCCAGAGAAGCGGCAGAAAGAGAAGATGCCAGAGAAGCAGCAGAAAGAAAAGTCGCCAGAAAAGCAGTACAGAGAGAACATGAGCTTGAGCTCAGAAGGCTTGAATTACAAGCGGGCAGTACCAAACATCAACAGGTCACGAATAATAATGATGTCAAGGCAAGAGTGCCCAAACTCACTCCCTTCGTTGATAATAGAGATGAAATCGATTGCTACTTAGAACGATTCAAAAGGTTTGCTGAAATTAATGGATGGGATAGGGAGAATTGGGCGTCCCATGTTAGTCCTTTACTGACAGGAAAATCACTCGTAACATATTCCCCTATTCCGAAAGAAGACTCCAAGGATTACGATAAATTAAAAAATGCTCTACTTTTATGTTATAACTTAACAGAGGATGGATATAGGCTAAAGTTTAGGAGTGCAAAAGCGTATGGAGATGAAAGACCCATCCAGTTTATTGACAGGTTAAAGAATTATATGATCAAATGGACAGAGCTTGCCGAAATCAATAAAGATTTCAATGACATAATAAATTTGCTGGGGGCCGAACAATTCTTAAATACATGCTCCAAAGATCTAGCGACCTTTTTGAGGGAAAGAAAGGCTAATAAGTTAGAAATTACAGCCCAAGAGGCAGAAAATTACCTCCTCGCCTAAATAAGAATATGTCGCCAGTAGTAAAAGAAGACACGAGGAGAAAAGAGGAGAAAGACGAGTATAAAATAAATAGCAATGTTGAAAAGATCTAATAGGCATCAATTAACCTGTTTACAAAATGTAGAGAAAAAAGGGCAATAGAGCTATGAAGGCAAAACTATCACTCCTATCAAGAGAGAGAGCCAGATATGAAAAGTTATAATTTAACCACGCTAGCAGTCATATGGAGAGAATGGCCACACAAAAGAGCAGCATGCTGCCATAAATTAAGCGATAATTGTAAAATGAACGCAACGCAGCGAAATCAAAACTCTGTACTCCCTGAATGCCATATCAAGCGAGCATCGAAAGATCCAAGAAATACGATTGACGTATTGAAGGGTATTATGCGAAGATGTCATGAATTAATGTTGATGAAAATAATAGAATCCGCTTTAAGCCTGCGGCCAGTCAATTTCCTCTCATTCAGAGGCGCATGTGGTAAAGAGTCAGAGGGAACGGCAAGGGCGAATGGTTCAAAAGGGATTACAATGCCCGGTAAGTAAATTGTGGAAAAATATCAATCGGGGTCATGGTTGTTGGTACATGTTTTAGAGACACAGGTTGCGACAGTGTCATTGTTAAGACATATATTTGCAGACCCTAATGCTAGACTGGGAAGAGAATTTAGATGCTTTGGCTAATTTGATAATACAGATTAGGAGAAATCATGATAGGCGTAATCGAAACGTCGACAGAGCATCGCCTTAATTACCAGCCGGACGCTGTTGAAGCCGTCTAGCGCCTTGAGGATGATTCTTAGACGATCTATTGATAATTTAATATCCCGCAGGCGCGAGAGACGCTCACAGATACGCCGGCTCGGACAAATAAAGAGAAAATAAGTAATTATTGTTTTAGCAAGGATCAAATGTGAAAGAAGCAAAGGAATTTACTCCAGTTCACTGAAGATATCACAAAGTTGGCTGCAGAAAAGGAAAGTTTCCGCAAGTCCTTTATGCGAAAAGGATGAAGAGAATAAAACTTTGAAGAGAAGATTTACAGGGGAAATATAAAACATTGCAGAATGACAAGAAGACGTCGATGTCAGAAACTTTATACTATATAAGGTAAAAACAACAGACTGCTCTGATGTGGTTCTAACATTACGAAATTGAAAGTCAAAAATTGTAAACTAACTGGTAACCTCATGAAAAGCAAGGCTTAGTAGACCTTACTAATACGATAATTCTAAGTGCGAAGAAAAGTTCACAATACACACTATGTCCGAAATGACGAACTCAAAAACAGAATTACACACACTTCACACTGAAGTTAGATGAAGAAGAGTGAAGCTCACGCATACTCGAGGCGCAGCTGAAAATGTTGCTGCGGGTTGAAAAAAACGAAATGTGGAGATGAGGAAGTTCGTCTGTCCATGTCAGCGATTATGAAATGAGAAAACTTAGAAATATTTCTAGACTCTGATAATTGTTGGCTGAGGAGATTTCAGTATTCTTCAGTATCTTTTTATAATAGAAAATAAATCAAGAACGAAGAGTATACTTATATCACTTGCTAAAAGCTTTATATATTATAAAGAAAGCTCACAATGGTTATAAGAAAAAACACAGTTGGATATCAATGAGAAATTCAAGTGAGAAAGAACTTCTTGAGGATTCTGTAGGATACATTATGTACTATCATTTCTATGCGCGATAGAACACACACGAGAGCAAAAACGAAGCATCACACTAAACACAGCACATCAAGCCATGACAGAGAGTCACAATCATCACACAGACACATCAACTATAACATAACATATAGGATACCATTAGGAGAAATTTCAAGATAACATTATATTAGAATCAGTAAAGGAGAATTAGAAATATCGATGATAAATCTAAACGTCAGTTTAAGATTCCAATAATTAATTCTTAAGCTAATGACCTTAGAAATGATATCTATGGAATGTACCTAAAGAATAAGTCCTTAGATTAACTAAAGGGTAAATAAGATAAGAATTTGAAACTACTTAGTAGAATGACTAAAAAGGTATTAAAGTAGGCATCATTAGAGAAGAACTAGCTTGAAGAGAGAGTTAATAATAAAGGGCATAACATGCTAACTATATATGCGTGCAAAAGAAAATAGGTATTTATTAATAATTTCATCATCTCACCAAGAAAGTTCAGAAAAAGAGAATGAAATTACTATCAATTAAAAAAAGAATTGGTGAATATAGTAGAGTTTGGTGAATATAGATAGAATAGCTGAAGTAAGTAAAAATGCACGACAAATTGAAAGGTGAGAAGGTATACTTTTAAAGAAAGATACAAAAGAAGAAAGAAAAGAAAGAACTATGAGAGAAAGTTCAGAGGAAGAGCTAAAAAATGCCATGCAGAAAGAAGTAGCGATGTAAAGATAGATGAAGTAAATTAAGTGAAGGAGCGTAGATTATATAAATATCCTTATATAATAGAGAATAACATCATCATACTTTAAACTAGATAACTATTATAATACTTCAATACGGATGTGTAGTTCTTTGACTTCCATGAAAAGACATTGGAAAATTGAAACTTTGAATATAGTATTTAAGAAATAGGCCCCACTATGTTATTTCCTTCTAAATAGGGAGCCGTAGTTATAACGTATAATTATGATTAACCATAGTCAGCTAAAGAGTGAGTATGCTCCCGAAAGGAGAAATAATTTATTTTTAATATAATTAATAATATAATTTACGTAATATATATCATTTCGGAATATTTTTATTATTATACATAAAAATTTTAATTAATTTATAGGAATTAAATTATGCATTTTGAAATTTAAAGAAAGTAATATGGGAAAACATATTATATATTTATAAATTAATTTTAAGAGAAAGAAATGTGAAAAAAGTATTATTAGTAAATAACTAGATTCTCTATAAAAAACTTCCGATTCCTAGTGACAGTTAATATAAATAGAGTGATTAAATATATAAATTCCCATAACGTAGTTATAAATAGGATTATATATTCAGTAGAGACTGATCTACCATTCTGTTGAATTACGATCGTTTATCCTGTGTCCGGGATTTCATCTATCAGACATTTATCGTCTGAAGAACTTAGGCATTTAACATAAGACCGTGTTTAGTACGGCGGGTCATTTCACGGCTAGAAGTAACTTTATCCATAGTTTTAATATTTCCAGAAATATTGATTTAAGGAATCCCAGGACTGCTAACGTTGTCCTTCTGAAATTAGGGAAAGGCTATTAGTTTAGATAGATAATACTACTAATATATTAGATGATATTAATGGATCTTTATCGAGAGACCACTTTTAGAGAATGAAACTGTATTTTCATATTCGACCAGTGTCCCCTGCGCCAAATATCCGGGAGACATTTTTGAAAAAAATAATAACCTATGAGTTACTCTTGTAGTACAATTTTACGGTGAGAGAAAAGAAAATAATAAATTGGCAGATATTGAGGATGATAGCGTTACACTCTTGACAGTTATCAGAGATAGAGATTTATTGTATACTATGTAGATTGTCCGGAGCATAATAAATATGAATATGAAGGCATATTAAATACATCGGGCGCACGGTAATATTAGGAAAAGATCTAAAAGAGAAGTCTAATGATACTTCACCTTATTTATGTTTTCAAAAGAGTAAGAGAGGTTTAAGAACGTAAATCTTAGTTATTGAACTATTATCTCACACAACTAATGAAATAACCTATAGATCCTAGAAAGAACACACTTATTATGACACACAGGATACTGAATCACACTTCAGACAGCATCACCGAAGGACGCACATCACAACGCAATCATCACATAGCAACACGCTAACTACTAAATATTACAATAGATATTATCAGATTGTAAGGTAATGAATCTAATACCCCCTAAGTACGGAGAATAAGACTATTTGTTATCTTATTTATTAAACTGAAATGTCTCCTGAGGAATCACAACACTTTTATATATTATTCTGATTAGATCCCATATCTTGTTGAAATAAATATATCAATTTTATATATATAATATATTAACTAATATAATATATCATATTTAATATATATACTAGTTTAATATATTAATATTAAATAATTAATTAATTATATATAGACATATATATTATTGTTGGGTGAGTTGCCCCCATTCTTTACAGACCGTTATCTGATTATCTGTGTGAACTACTGACTTGCCAATCTACTAGATTTTTCCAACCGTTAATTTATAAATCAGCCTTACTCTTTAAAGTCACACCATCAACTCTGTCACTCACTCATGAAGAGTGATTTTGCGTTATTATGACTTGCTTGGGTTATAGTTTCCTGTAAAACCGTATACCTTAAGTAAAAAGGCCTCAAAGCCAGTGATATTGTTAGGTAATCGTAATAAAAGATATATATAGAATATATACTATAATATGAAATACATAATTATATATATATATATATATAATATTATATATATTATATATATAAAATAGATAAATCTAAACACTATGAGAAATCAGGCACATTTTTTCTGAATAACTGGGCGAGAGAGGGGTAAAACGCTAGAGTCAGGTAATTCCGAGTTACCGGAGCCTGAGGAGCCGAAGCTTGGATACCGGACTCTTGAGAAATTAAACATAAATACTATATAGGTAAAGTGATGGATATGTCTCTAACATATATATATATTTTGAATACCAGTTTAGCCTTTGAACCTGAGGTTTATGAGAGGCCCTTCCAGGATGGATTTTCGGAAAGAAAAAAAAGAAAATAATATGTATAGAATGGTCATTAAAGAAAATGAGAAGATTAGGAGAGAATAAGAAGATGAATAGGATAAAAAGAAACTATCGAGAGATACCTGAGAGATAGTCTCAGGTATATCTATTAGTATCATATATGACCGGTAGCCACCCTGATGCGGTATAATCTCATAGAGGTGCGTGAGTTGAGCACAAGTAGCTGTAGGGGGCGTGTAACAATCATAATATAATACGGTTTACTAAATTATACCAATATTATGAGGTTGATATTGATATTAAGTGTTATCTAGACTATACTAAAATACTAAGAATTTTTATAAGTTTTGCAAAGTATGGCGGACGGAGATACCTAGCCAGGTATACGTGTTCGCGACTTTAATTGCAATAATAATAATTATCGCATATATCTAAGTCATGACCAAGTAAGACGAATCTTATACATCTAATCATTATATACGTTGTTTGACTGGTCCGGTTGTCAAGTATTACCCCTTTGCAAACTATAATCGCTATATCGTATACACACTAATTATCACATATTATTCTTGCAATGGAGGTTCTCACACATATCACATCATGCCGTAACTTAGTCCTTACCTTACACATATATAATCTCGAATATAATTCATATGAGAGTCATAACCTGACATACTTGGATGATCTGTAAGAGCACATGTGTCTTAACACAACAAATTCTCCTTATTCTTTGGAATCAAGTCTATCCTGAAAACTTTACAGTAGTATAGTGCACCTAAGAGCTTTGGCGTCTTCTTTCTTCAATAATGCCACATTAGAGAGTATCTCTACTGTTGTCTGCGAAATTTGAATTCTCATATAGTAACTGCTCTTTACGGTATATTCAGTAATATAGCCTGCAAGAATGCTGTTTTGGTATTTTCTCTAGAATGCACTTGCAAGTTATTACAACTGTTTGTAACACAAATACATTTCTTATGACTACCTTTAAAGTTAAGTCCTTCGACTGGACTCAGGCGAGACCTTACTAAAGATATTTTTTTAGCT
>JABUQX010120383.1:0-2500 GCA_015478945.1 Trachelipus rathkii | reverse complement strand
GTATTGTAATTTATGTTGATGGCCGCATCTTAGCTTTGCCAAAGATGACTGACTAGTTCTTGATAGTAAGTTGAATTCGGGTGCTATTTCCAGGTGGAGGTTTGTTTAAAATGTTGCTTGGTGGAGATTCTACCGATCTTTGGTGGTTTCTGTTAGTGTGTCTGGATTTGTTTGGTATATGTTGTGTTGTTTGGTGATGTTGGAATGTTGTTCAGGATTTGTTTGTAATATATATAGCTGGTGAAGAAAGAGATTGTTTGAGTCTGTGGTGGGTTAGGGTTAGAAGTGTGCAATGTGGCATATGTTGGGGTGTTTGGGTTTTGAAAAAAAATTGTGTGCCTATCATTTCCAGGTGTGTGTCTATGGGTAGAATTTTGGTTTCTTCGTGCAGGTGTTGTTGTGGTGTTCTTGATGTGCATCCTGTTATGATTCTTAGAGCTTTGTTTTGTGTTGTTTGGAGTTTCTTTATGTTATTTTTAGTCAGTAGTGGGTGCCAGGTTTGGGAGACGTAGTTTAGAGTCGGGCGAATGAATTGTTTTTGTATATAGTGGTGGATGTTGGTTTATTTATTTTTTGTGAAGTCTGTGCCAGCAATGATCATATTATTAGTTTCTTGTTGTAGATGAAATTACATATTTGTCTATGTCCATTTGTGAAAGTGAGATGTGTGTCAAGTGTTATTCTAAGGATTTTGGAAAATTTGTTAATGGGAATAGCAATGTTGTTTAGGTAGACTTGTGGGTGTGTGACACCAAGTTGGCGGTCGGTGGTAATTAATGTAATTGAAGATTTGTTTGGTGAAACAGACATTCTGTTTATATATATATATATATATACTATATATACTCTTCTATATATATATATATATATATATATATGCTCATATAATAACCATATACATATATATATATATATATATATATATATATATAACTTAATAATATATCTTCTTTATATATATATATAATAACTATATATATATATATATAACATATATATATATTGACTCCATTCTTCTCGTTCAGAAGAGATGAGGTCAATGATTCTATATGAAATTATGAATTAAATTAGTCTGTATAAGAGATGATCAAGAATTATTATAAAATTATTAATAGTTAATTATTATTCTTATATTATTAATAATATTATTATTATTTAACTTGCAAAATGTAATTTAAATTTGAATTCTTTAAAAAAATGGCTGTTAATTAAGTTGGGCGGCAAATAATGAAGTTGCCTTTCCATATAGGAAAAGGAACTATTTTTTTAACTCAGAGAAATAAGAGTTGTCACCAATCGCTAATATTAAAAAAAGGAATCAAGTAGAAATTTCAGTCGGCGGCTTATCAGTGAGCTTTCGCTTTTACACACACACACCTATATATTTATATATATACATATATATATATATATATATATATATATATATATATATATATATATATATATATATATATATATATATATATATATATATATATATATATATATATATATATATATATACTGACTTTTTAATATTTTTTGTTCACTAAGGCAAGTAGGCGTTGCCTACTCTGCCTACCCCCAAAAGCCGCCACTGATATATATATATATATATATATATATATATATATATATATATATATATATATATATATATATATATATATATATATGTATGTATATGCTCTTCACTGCCTATATTTATTTATATATATGTAATAATTATAATAACTATATCTATCTTGTAATATATATATAATATGTGTTTGTATATGTAATACATATATATGCATGTAATGTAATATATATATATATATATATATATAATAATAATAATAATATAATAACTATGTATATGTATAACCAATATAATATATGCATAATATACCTGCCAATAATAATACCATAACTGCAATGACAACAATGACAGCAGCAATAATAGCAATAATAGCAATAACAATAATATAACCAATAACTATATATATATATGTATATCATATATATATATAACCTTAATATATATGTATGTATAATATATATATGTATATATATATATATATAATAACATATAATAATATATATATATATATATATGTATAATAATAACCAATATATATATATAATATAATATATATATATATATATATATGCATATATGTATAATATATATATATGTAACAATATATATATATATATATATAATAATAATAATAATAATAATATATATGTAATTTTAACATACCAATAATAATAATATATCTTTAATAACTATAATAATATATATATATATATATATATATATATAATAATAATATATATATATAATATATATAATATATATATAATAGCATATAATAATAATAATAATGTCACTCTTATAATAATATAATATATAATAGTAATAATATATATATATATATATATAACATATATATCATAACCCCATATATATATATATATATGTATATATATATTTATAATAATATATATACATATATATGCATATATATAATAT
>JABUQX010120381.1:32500-35488 GCA_015478945.1 Trachelipus rathkii | reverse complement strand
AAGAGAGGATAGCAACACTCTATGATTTTACTGGTTTACTCGGTTGAGAGAACTGTTTTATATATACACAAATTAATTAAATAAATTTTAATATAAAGAAACATATTTTTTAATCTTACATTAAAAATTAAAAATTAATTAAAAACATAAAATGAAAAGATAAGAGACTAATAGAATAGAAAAAGTAATAATAAAACAAAAATAAAAATGATGAAAAAATACATACATGTTAAATTAAATAATTGAGTTAAAACAGCAGTAAAGCAGTGAGTTGAAGCAGTAAAGCAGAAAGTTAAAGCAGTAAAGCAGAAAGTTAATGCAGTAAGCAGAAATTTAAGAGCACGTAAAAGCAGAGTTAAAGTGCAGTAAAGCATCGGTAAACCAAAGCATGACTATTCCCTTAGGTAACACCTCTAGTGTGATTACTGCATTTATGCTCTTTAAGTATGATGTTATTAACAATAAGGCTAGATAAAGTCTGATACGAGCAGCACTCTATATAGAGTGCAGTAGATTGAAAGCATACGTCGAGGTAAGCCGAGAGAATGATACAAGTCATACAAGCAGTATAAGCTAAACTGCGAGTAGCAGTTTACTACGCACACACACACATCGAGAAGAGAGTTATGGCCGCCTAGTTTAGGGTAATAGACCGTCTGATTGATTTATGATTGTGTACTGCTTTGTAAGGTATGTGAAAGTAATATGTTTTTAATAAAATTGTACGAGAGAGAGAGAGAGTAAATGAATGACAAAATTAAATTTTGAACAAATTTCTGTAAGTAATAGTTTACATTGTATATCAATATTTTTCGCTTTCGCCAGCGGTAATATTGGTCAGCGGACGCCGCGGCGGCGGTTAGTCGTAATATATGCGTGCTAGCGGGCGTTACGCCGCGGGCGGCGGTAATATTTGCGCTCGGCGCATGCGGGCGAGTTTCGCGTGTGGGGCTGATCCTGCGGACTGCGGACTCTGAAATCGTTTACGGTGTCCACTTGTCACCGCATTGTGGTAAGCTCTTTATATTATATTTTCTGTCATCGTATATAAGAGTGTTTACGAAAATACTAACTCCAATTAGTAGGAAGCATTCTAAGCGACTTGTAATATACAGCCATTCGAGGTGTCCTCATACCATTATAACCTAGGGTAACCATCCGATATTGGGGGCTATTTTAGGAGTATTCAGGGGGAGGCTAGAAAAGCTTGGAGACAAAAGTGGACGTTCAGTTGGCAACTATGTGGCCCACACGGAACTAGACTTATGTGGCAGATTTCACGTTGAGCGCCTGCAAGTTGGGCACTCCACGGTTCGGCATCTCATTGGCACTCATATTGTGGCACTCACTTGCACCACGCTGCATCTCACGCATGCACTCATCAAGAATACTCATGAGAACACTAATAAACATCACTGAGTAATACTCCTTACGGTGGATGGAGACATCAAAGCTGTACTCATCATTTATAAGTGGCACCACAAAGATGAAAACCGGCAAAGATGACGTCATCACTAAGATGAGTCATCAATAATGCGGTCAATGAAAAAAATTGAGCCATGGAAA
This sequence comes from Trachelipus rathkii, assembly GCA_015478945.1. NCBI lineage: Eukaryota > Metazoa > Arthropoda > Malacostraca > Isopoda > Trachelipodidae > Trachelipus > Trachelipus rathkii. Next base: position 33,922 of record JABUQX010120381.1, on the reverse strand, counting down.
AGACCAATAGGTTGTATGTGGTTTTTGTACGTGTGTATAGGTGTAAATGTAAGTGTCCATGTGTGAAATGGTAAGTGTCATAGTGAATGGGTGTGTATAGAGTTGGCAAGTGTGCTGAATGTGATAAGTGTAGAGTAAGTCTGTGTGTGAGTGAAGTAAATCTGTGGTGTGTGAAATAAAATGTGCGTTAGAGTGTAAGTAAATCTGTGTGTGGTGTGTGTCGGTGTGTGTGTGTGTGTAGGTGTGTGTGTTGTGTGTGTGTGTGTGGTGTGTAAGGTGTTCAAGTTAGGATAGTCATACATAGTCGTTCAAGTTAAGGGAAAACGAAATATGTGGACGGGTGGCCACGAGTGGGTAAAAATTGTAGCGTGGGCCAAAAATAACCCATGGATATATTGCAAGGTCAAGGCCTAAATACCATGGTCAAACAGGTTAAGACATCAAAAAAGGCTAAGCCCCTAAAAGGAAGGACAGATAAATTACCGTGGGTCATAAAATGAACCCATGGAAGCGACAAAAAGAATTAACATTGTGCTATAATGAGCAATGGTATCTGTCCAAGCTTGGAGCAAAGGGGAAGACAAAAAAGGTTAAGACATCAAAAAATAGGGCTAAGCCCCTAAATTTAAGATCAAAAATTAAAATTGGGCAAAAATGACCCATGGTCGAAAAAAATTTAGGGGCGTAAAATAGAGAGGGGGCAAGCTACGTACAACGGTTGCTCTGCAACCGTTTGGCGCAACCCCTTCTTCGAAGGGTTGCAAAAATTAGGGTTGCCATAAAACATTAGCGTGCCACAAAAAAATTTAGGGTTTGCCTAAATATTAAGGGTTGCCAAAAATATCCGTGGGCCCAAAATGACCCATGGAAACCAAAGGTTGGTCGAAAAAAGGTCAACGCCCAAAAAGGTTAAAGGTCACAAAAGGTCAAGGTCAGGTAAAAATTCGAGCTCCAAAAAGGTCCAAGGGCATGGTAAAAAGCGTCTGTGGTCAAAATGACCAAACACGTCCGGAAATCCAATCTCCTACTACTGACTACTTACTAACTACTACTGACTACTACTACTACTATCTAACTAATAAATAATTAATAATAATAATAAATATATAATGAATAATTAATAATAATGAATATGAATAATGAATAATAATAATAATGAATAGATTAATTAATAATAGAATGTTCCCACATTTTCCTTTATATATTTTCCAGCGATTTGGAAATATTTTATGGTACTTAATAAAAGGCTTTTTTGTTAATATGCTTTGGATTCTATATCTTTCTTTTCATAGTCCTATGTTAAATAGTTATTATACGCATAATTAAATACAATTTAAACGTTTTACTTGTTATTGTTGGTTCAATAAAAGCCATAAATCGCCAACATTATTGTTTCATAACGGAGTATTAGTTACCGCGATA
>JABUQX010120381.1:10000-27500 GCA_015478945.1 Trachelipus rathkii | reverse complement strand
GGTGCTTGTGATTACGAGCATTGTTTTGGTGGCTTGGTCTTTTGGATGCGTGGGACAGTCTCGAGTAGCCCATTGGTGCATATTCCGTCTGTTCTAGTGTTTCTATTTGTGCCCTAATGTTCTAATACTAATCTCTTATTTGGCGAAACTGCCACACGATGGCAGGGAGATGACTAATCGCCAGCTAAATCAGGTATTTCAAAAAGCACGATATCACGGACAGTCCGATGATATTTTTAGTCCACATTTGACATTATAAAACAACCGATAAAATTTCAGTTTGAACTAGTTATAAAAGGTACAAGAGCAATACTTCATACTCATATATACCCTTAACTATAAGATAAAGAAAGAGGGGAAAAAAAAGTGCTTAAATAATCCAAATTCTCGTCATCTTGTAGAAACATCAGCAGAACATTCCACAATACTTATCTGACGATAGTTTAAATAAGGAACGCCATATAAGTAGCCAAAATGTATGCTTACTCTCAACTTTTCTTTACAAGTCATTCAGCCATAACCTTTTCTTTCCAGCAGAAAAAACACATCCACATAATAGATAAAGCGTCATGAGCTTGTAAATGACCTAAAGTGAAGAAGCGGATATGGCAAAGATTTTGTTAGTCGAATTGAAGCCTCGGTCTCAAAAAAACTAAACAAATACAAATTTTTTCTATCACAACGTTCTATCAAACGCACAAGCAACAAATTGTCCCAGTCTTGATAAGAACTTGAACTTATGAAGATGTAATACTTGTTTTTATTCTTTATCAAGGCTCCAGCCCTGGACGAAACAGTTAAATTGGCTAGACAGCTAAGCCCAATCGTCGACAGGGAAAATGTTTGACATTTCTCACAAAAAATCTGTCCACCATTTTCGTGAGCAGTTTCAACATCTGTATAAGCATGAACATTGTTTTTTTTTTTTAAAAATGTCGACCCCATTTCCTCTTACATTGCAACGTGTCGACCACTTGATTCATTACGATTTATATGTGTCAATGAGTTTTGACATCCTGTTAATCCAGAAAATGTTGACCATTTTACTGTAAGGGAGAAATAAGTGGCTCATGCTGTGACACCTAATTTTAATGTCATATAGACGCATTTTGAACTGGTCCATCTCATTTCCCCTGTGTAATTTGGACGTCACATATTGGTAATGTGGATATTGACCGACCAAAGTTAGACGAAGAACTTTAAAACTGCAAACAATTTAATGGGTAATTATCTAGTATTGGTAAGTCCAGTTCACGTACATAGTAATTAAATATTATAGAACTTCCTATTTTAAAAATGTGTTTTAAAAAATTATGTTGAAGTTTTTTTTAGGCATTTGAGTTTATTTTGAGTTAATATTTTCACTAAAATATTAATAATAAGCGCTCTAAAAATCATAACAATTACTATTTCGTTCGACGATGGGATATAACATCACCACCTCGTTTGAAATGACCGTTCTACAAGATTATCGATACATCGATATCGATATTGATTTTATTTGTAATCGATTTTCAACTAAGTTTTCGAGGAATCGTATTATATAAAACGACATAGTGTACGTAAATAGTATCAAATAAATAAAAAAAGTTTTAAAACAATAAAAAATAAATAAAAAAAAAATACCACAATTTAAAAAAAAGACAGAAATTTCATATATATATATATTATAAAAATATATATATATATATATAATATATATATGATACATACAACCATATCTTCTACACCCCCATATATATATATTATAATAAATATAATATATATTATTAATATCTCAGCAAGCCCAGTATGCCGGCTATAGTATACTATATCGTATATATATATATTACTATAATAATTATATATATATATTCCACATATATATATTTTACACGGCTAATTAGGGGGCTCGAGCGACGGGGAACAGAATGGGGGGGACGTTTTCATAGCCCCGTAGGGAATGGGCGCGGTATGGAACCCCAAAAGCGACATGCCCAAATACCAAAGAGCGGGGGTTCCGGATGACCCAAAACCCTTTCGTCCCCGGAAGGGCAAGAGAGACCCCTGACTCCTGACATCGGGCGGTCCTAGTAACCCAATAACACGACAGCTACAAATTATTTTTTTTAAAAAAAGAATAATTTTTAAACTAACACAAAGGTAGACAGAAAAAAGTCGGGGTCTCCCGTCGCCCTTCCGGGGAACGAAAGGGTAGGACATTTCCCCGCCTCCGGGGAGGTCTCCGGAATCCCCGCTCTTTGGTACTTTGGAGTGTACGCGGAGGGTATCCTCCGCCCCCTCCCCTACCGGGGTATGGCAAAGACGATCACCCATACCTGTATCCCCGTCGGCTCGAGACCACTCAATGGGCCGATGATCTATTAATACCATATAAATAATATTATAATATAGTATATAAAAATATAGTATGTATGTGACTTCAATCGCCTTCAACGAAAAAAAGGCAACGAGTCGATCTTAGATAACCGACTAACGGCAGCTTTGTTTCAACGTCACCCGTAAAATTTCCTACAGTCAAAAATATAATAAAATATTAATTATATATATAATATATCATATATATATATTAGTATATATCATTATAAACTAGAATATGTACATATATATGAAATATATATATACTATATAATAAAATTTACATAAATATTATAGACTTAAGTATTTTATTATAAGAAAAAATGGAAGCTAATAATTTATTTTATTTATTTTAATTAATATCACAAATTCGTTGCCCGAAATTTTTTTTTCCTTATTTTTTTTATAATACGTAAACGTAATCTGGCATAACCTGAGCAATCGAATTGTTGATAATCGGTCTATGTAATATCGACTTATCGGGAAAATATTAAGCCATAATCGATCTATAAACCAAATTCGAAACCAAGCATCGATAGCGTATCCCTAAAAAACGAGAAATAGCCGTTTAAAATTTTCGGAACGTTATTTTTTTATATTTTTTCTTTTAAAAAAAAAAATACACCCCAACAAAATAAAAGAGAACAACTATCAAATAAATTTTTTAAAACATTTTTGTAAATACGAAAGTTTATAATTTTTAATATACTTGCTTCGTGAACTGGACTTACCAATACTAGATAATTACCGGAATTTTTAATTGTTAAAAAATTGGCTCAAAATTATTTTGAATTTTTTATAAAAAAAAATATTAAAAATAATGCTTTAAATAAATAAAAAAATTTTTTTTTTTATGTATACGAGCGCGAGTACAAAAATAATTGAATTAAAATTTTACAATATTTTTATTTTCAAAAAAAAAGTAACGGAAACAAATTTCAAAGTTGATAATCTTGAGCGAGCTTCGTTTGTGGGAAAAGACAACGAAATGTTGTTTTGTTTTAATATAATAATTGATAGGTGTGATTCCGTTGTTTCGACGACGAATCAGACATTAGCCGCTTAAACTTAATTGTAAATTTGTCAGCTTTAATTTAATATTTAAGTTTCAATTATTCAAATGTACCTCAATAAATATCATTGTTTGGGTATCAATGGTTAACTCTATTTAAAATGTCAATAAGCCTATTATTTGGGTAAAAAAGTTTACCAGGCTTTTTTTGTTTTTTTTTTTTTTTATACAGTTTGTCCACCACCACTTCACGGGCGAATGCCCATACTTCAAGGCAGGGGGTGTTTGCAGCGCCTCAAAGTACAACAAACTAACGCAAATTACGCATATGAGGCACAGACGCAGGGCTTTGAAGTGGGGGAGATTAAAGTTCAGCACGGAAACACAGAAGATGAAGAGAATTCCCACAGAACAGAAGTGGCTGAAAGAAGGAACACTCGCAGCTGAACTAGCCTTGGAATTGCCCAATATCCACACAAGACTCTATGCGCATACTCAGCAACTCCCTTGGCTAACTAAAGGACGTTCGTTAAAGGTGAGGTACGGATGACAAAGTTCCCTAGAGCACGCTGCCGCTGCGGTAACCTAGTAAGAATGAGATAAAGCACCAACATCTGCCCGCGCAAAAGGATAGAGGGGTCAAGTGAAGTGGAAGTACGGAACAGTTTATAAGTCTTTTGGCCCTTGTTGACTCGACCTGTCCAAAAGCCGGTTGACAACCAGAGCCCCCCCAGAATTATGAGAGCTGTACTCCATACATAGGCGAATGAGACCCTTGTATAGAGCTGGAGTAACTGAGAGAGGAAAAAAGTCTCGCAGTCTAACAGAAACCCCCAGGTTCTTTGAATGCCGCCCCCAGCAACCATTGCTGATTTGTAGCGTTCCACAGACAGTTTTTTGTGTTATGGTTAAGGCAAGGATGTTATATTGTCATACAGGAGGAGACGAGATGAACCGTGCGAATAAAGAATAGGAAAGTTGGAAGGTGGTTTTTGTAGAGGGAGATTTGTAGAAGTTTGAGTTTTTAAAAGAGTTAAATTTCCCAAGGTTGAGACGATCCCACCGGAAATCCCGTATCCAGATCAGCGAGCAATAGAATCGGAAGATTTAAGACGAGAGGCAATTCTAGAAAGTAAAAGAAGGGAGATGAATTGAAATGAGTTTAAGAATGAAACTATTCCAGTCTATCGCATTACAAAGAACGGGATTATCAGATAACGACAGCTCGAGCAAGCTGATTAAATCGAAAGTTAAAAGATATCGATCCCATGAGACAGAATTTTCTGAGGAATCACTCACAAATTAACGAGAAAAAAGAAGAAGTTGCTCCGTCAACAACAGCCGGACATTGAAGCGATTTGAAGAGAAAAACTAGACATAATGTAAGCAAGAGTGAAAGGAGGACACCCAATAGCGAAGGGAGCTTGGAGAGCAGTGGACGCGTTGCCCATACCCAGTCAAATGCTTTGCTATATGTCAAGTGCCACCTATGCAAGTCTCTCCCGTACGTTCCCTAAGGGCCGGAAAAACTCCATAAAATCAAGTAAAGTAGGAAAGTAAGTCGCCTAGTAATATCCTCGAGCGCCGAAAGCCATACTGGGATCGGAAAGAAGTGGATATGAGATTCCAGAGTGATCTAGAGAAATATGATGAGTGAGAAGGGGTTTCCAAAAGATCTATCAGATAGAATACAGTGAGATCTATAGGCGAGTGTTGGAAGGATCAGAGAGGGCCTTATACCTTTTTTCGGGAATAGGTTGCGAACCATGTGCGTGGCTCCAAACTGAGGGAAATTGTTAGTATTGTGACATAGAGAATATAGTCGAACGAGGGGCGGGTGTCAGCACGTAAGCACACTCCGCTCAAACTCGGGGGAGGAATGCCATCGGGCCACCCGCCTTCCTAACTCGTAGATTTCAGGAGCCCATTGCTCTCCGACCAGATGTAATCACAGCAAAGGGCATAGGACACCGTAGAGGAAAAAGGAGAGATGAGGAATGCCAGAATCGTCCAGGGTTGAGTTTAAGAGGTAAATAGGAGGCCGAAGAGATTTGGCTTTTTCAGTTGGAGAATTAACAACAGAACCGTCATCAGAGCGAATAAGAGGAGGAAAGACAGATTTACAGAAGTTGTTAGAGATGGATCAAAGCTTCTGTGTGGTTGCAAGAAGGTATTAGCAAAAATTTGTAACGGCTTTTTTTAGTGAAATTGGTGAGATCTTTTTTTTTGGTGAACATCAATTGATCATAGTTTACATGGTCATCTTACAAAGTCAGAAAAACTGTTGTCTTATTACTTCTCAAGTATGAGAGGAGCAAATATTGTGCTGGCTCAAAACCCATGATTTTTGAAAGATACTAGATCAGTATTCCCTATTATTTTTTATTTTAATAGCACAAATGTAGTATCGATATAAAAAGATAACCAGATTTCATAGACAATCCTATGATATTCACATATTTTTTCTGAGTTGGAGAATCTGGCATCTTCATATAATTCGTTATCATTTGTTTATTTTAAAATTAGAGTGGGTTGAATAAAGAAATGATAGGAATGAGCTTTAAATCCTAGTTATTTTATATATTTTTGGGGAATCTATTGACTCGACAGTCAAGAATTGATTTTGCTTATCTCTATTTTCAGAGCTTGGTTTTGATTTTATCAAGTGTGAAATACGCTGATGGTGAACGAAGAGAGTTTTTACAGCATGTGGAAATAAGCACTTTTTAAAGACTCTTTGACAATGCAATTTTGACTAGCTGACACTTGACACTAATTATGATACTTACACAATAAGTTAATTACAAAGAATTTAACGAGAATTCTCTGCTTGTTCTATAAAATTTTGTGCTCTTAATAACTCCAGCCTCAATAACCTGTGTTTTAAATCCGATAGCCCTAGGATAGTAGAGATTAGAAGTGTTCACCTCATATCAGGCATTATTGCCTGGTCTATGGTTAATATATGTTTTATTTACCAATTTCAAAATTTTTTATTGAAACTGTGACAAGCAACACTGGTATTTAATTTTTATATTCTTTCTCTGTTACCCTTTGTGTTCATAGTACCGGGGTATAAGGTATAATATATACTGTAGTAATTATATATATTAATGATATAAGGTATATAGTAATAATATATATATATATATAGTATGATATATATATTATTACTATATACTATTATTATTATTTTATACGTATATGATATATCATATCTATATATATATATTATATATAATATATATTTTAATATATATAATAAATATAAAGTATATATTATAGTATATAGATATATAATATATATATATATAATATATATATATATTATATATATATATATAATATAGTATATTACCGTATGTATATATATATAATAATATTATATATATATATATATGCTATATATTAACTATATATATATATAAATAAATTTTTATAAAATAATAGTTTACTAATAAATATACGGTATAATATAATATAATATATAAATATATATATATATATATATAATTATATACCGTATATACTATATAGATATATATAATATATATATATATACATATATATATATAATATATATATAGTATATATGATATATAGTTATATATATATATAATATATATCTATATATATATATATATATATATATATATATATATATATATATCTTTATTATTCCAATCAGCACAATGAGTAAGACATTTATTAAAAATTAAAGGAAGGGAGAATATGATTCAAGCCTGTACAATATTTTTTTTTTTTTAATGTCAGTAACAGAAGTTATAAATAAGGTATTTGTTAAAATAATTATCATAATGAAGTTACTATTAAAGTTAATATCTTGGTATTAAAACCAGGAAAAGCTTCTACATATGCCTATTAAATAATTATTGAAATATTTTTACTAGTATAATTTTTAAATTCTAAAGCAAATTACACCATTAGCCATGTTATTAATATATCTTATTCTTTTCCTAGTCTAAGGCACACTTAAAGTAGGCTTTTGTTATATGGCACAACATTTGATAATTGGTTATTTATTACAAGCATGGAATTTTTGTATCCTCATAATTAAGCAATTGTGAGGTAGGTATTAGTCAAAGAATTGCTCTTTAAGTAACTTAAAATAAATATGTATTGTATTATGTACCTATATAATAATATACATTCTTAAAATAGCTAAAAGGTTGCATAAATTATCATATATTTACGTCATACAGTTTTTGTCATGAACTGCTAGAAGAATAAAATTTGTTTCCTGTTGGGTTAGGGATTGCTTGGGGGGTGGATTCGGGGGGAGGTTTTTGAATTGAGGATATTAAGGGATTCCAGTTCGTTGAGGATATGGGTTGCCGCGGGTCTTTATACCCATAGCAGTGTAGTGGGCATTAAGATCGCCTCCGACTATGAGATTTGGAAATGTGGGGTAGTATTGATAAGGGGTGTGAGGTTGTTTGGGGGGGATTATGAGTGGTAGGGTGGCGGAATATAGAGATTGACAGATGTTCGTAGGTGTCTTGTTGGAGGATGAGCAGGATTGGATTTATTAATGCGTCAGGATTAGTTGTGGAGGTGTTAGGGTTGTTTGTGGTAAGGATGTTGTTATGAATTAGTGTTAAGAGGGAGCGCTGAGGAGGTTGGGAAGGGGTGTAAATTGGGTCGTAACCATAGAACGGGGGGAAAGGGGGTGTTTTGGGCGAGGGAGGGTTCTTGTAGGATGGCAGATTTTGGATGTTATGTTTTTTAGGAAAATGATTGAGTTCTATGGATTTGTTAGTTAAACCGTAATATTAAATTGTAGTATATTGATTGTTTGTGGATTAGTTTTTGGAGGGAGATGATTTTGGATAATTGTGGGGGGGTTGCAAATTGCGAAGGTGAAGCCTGTATTATTTCTAGGGAGGGTTTGAAATGGTTAGCAGGTCAGGTGTACCCATTTACGGCAGTTTACGCATTGAATGCTATTTAATCTAACTTGTTGTTGGCATATAGGGCAATTATATCTAGGGGGACCTGGATTTCTTTCGACATCTCCCAACCGGAGGAGAAGCAGTCTCCCCACTGAGAAAGAAGAGAGAGATAGAAGTGGTAGTTTTGAGACATAGTTGAATGAGTGGGGTGAAGGTAACAGTAAAGTAAAATAATATACGACCTGTGGGCCCGGCGTCAGCTTGGCTCCTATCGGCAGTGACCCTCTTGGTGGAGGGGAGGAAAATGAGATCTTTGACAGAGACTTGGTTTGTGAAGAAACCTATTCATCGATAGAAGATAAAATATCATCAACTGTATCTTCCCTAGCTGAGACGTGTAAAATATTATTTACAACTGATGAGTGGTGTCTGACACCACGTCTGGAGTCTCTTTTTTTTTTTTTATCACTCCCTTGTCATGCAATTAATGACAATTTTCAATTTGTATTATGTGCACAATCTCTTTCAGAAAGCCATGCAGGAGATTATCTTGGGACGATGTTTAAGGAAATGCTGAATAAATGGAACATTTCATTAAATCAAGTGCTCTGTGTAGTGAGAGATGCAGCTACTAACATAAAATGAGAACTTAATTTGGCGGCAGTGAAAAATGTTAACTGCTTTGCACATCATATACAGTTAGTAGTTAAGAATGCAATCATCTCTCAGAAGGGCGTATCAGTTATTAGCCAAGTGTAGGTTAATTGCTGCGCAGCTCAATCACTCGGTTGCAGCGCAAAATGATCTAAAGGAAAGACAGTCGAGGCTAAATGCTCCTCAACTTTCTAACGAAAGATGTTCAGACTCGATGGAATAGTAGTTTATACATGCTTGAGAGGATATAATAAAAAAATGAAGACGTCTGCCTTTGTGTTTCCAACAACACAAAGGTGAAAAGCCTGACAGGTGATGATAATGCGATTTTAGGTGGTTGTATTACTCTTCATAAACCTTTTGAAAGGTAACTATGACTATTAGCTCTGAAAATTCTTGTTTGTCAGACGTGATTTGTCTAATTGAAACGATGATAGCTGTGCTAAATACTGCTATTAAAAGTAAGGGACTTTCAAAAATGACAGAAACACTCATGCTGGAGACATAATAGATTTCAAACTTTGCAAAACTATGACGCATGTGCAATAGCAACTTTTCTGGATCCTAGATACAAAACGAAATTTCTTCAACCACGTGTTTCACAGAGGGCTAAAATTAATTTAGGATGCCTATGTGATGAAATGCTGCTAGAGACAGAAATAATGCCAGCCAATAAAAAGCAAAAGATCACAGAAACAGACACACAATTACCTCTGTTAGCGAAACAATTGTTGAATCCATGATGGTCCTTTTGGCATCTAGCAATTATGATGAGTCTTTTTCAGAGGTGTCAAAAGACACTCTATCATTGATAAAACAATATCAAAAGCGAAAAGACTTGGAATCAGATAAAGATCCACTGGTTTGGTGGCGTGATAATTGTAAAAGCTCTCCCATCCTACTAACCACCGACATACATCAATCCTCCCTCCATCCCTTAATTACTCTGAACAATAACCCCTCCCACTTAACAAAACCCCAAAAATACTAGGACTTATATATACGACACCCACATGACGTTTTCTCCCCATATTGACCAAATCACTTCCACAACTCAACGAAAACTAAACACCCTCCGAACCCTTTCCCAACACAATTTCAGCGACACAGTAAACACACACTAACTACTATCTATAAACAACTCCTTAGAACTAACTTAAATCTTCCCCAGCATGGTTCCCTGCAATTTCAAAATCAAACACAAATAAACTACAAATCTCCCAAAACGCAGCCCTTAGAATTATCACAGGTTGCACTAAAACCACCTCAATCCAACATTTACACGATGAAACCTCCATCCTCCCCATTTCCACACATCTGGAGATGGTAGGGACCCAATTCTACCAAAAGACCCGTAACCCAACCTTCATGTCACCAAATTCTCTCCAATCCCCTCGACAAAGACTAAATCCCCCCTTCCTCACCTGCACAATTTTATTACAACACTTATAATACCCCCGCCCCTCCCAATAGGCCATGGACTTCACATATCCATTCCCACCTAACAAACACTTATCTTCAAAACCGCCCAAATAATACTTTATTAAATACCCCCTCCCCAAAACTCTCCCCAATAGAAGAAACGCTGTCTAGAAGAAGCCAAATGGAACTCGCTGGAGGCCCATCGGGTCACCACCCGAGACTCATGCAATATAAACATAGATTTAAACTTGACAACGTCACCTCCCCCCACTTGCACCAGATGCAATAATTTTCTCAGGATACAATAGAGCACCTCCTTCTGAGATGCCCAGCTCTCGACGCCCCCGTGCCGTCTTTTCTATATCCTCTATCCTCGACCTGTGGAACCGCCCGGTGGCGGCAGCCGACTTCCTGGAAGCAGTGTGGCCCTCAATTAAGGTGGGCCTGGGGCAGAAGTATGAGTATGAGTATATAACATATATATATATATAATATATATGTATATGTATGTATAACCACAATACAACCAATAATAATAGCCAGCATATGTAATATATCATATCTTTGCTCATTCAGCTAGCTAGCTATCGCTGCCAGCCGCCAGCAATATGTGCCAGCCAGCCTTATGGCCAGCAACGGCAACTGCCAGCAGCCAGCCAGCCAGCGGCGGCCAGCTGTAACAGCCAGCTGCAGCAACCAGCCAGCCAGCCAGCCAGCCCAGCCCAGCCGTATGGAAGTGCGCCAGCAGCCAGCAGCAGCAGCCAGCCAGTAGCTGCTCGCTCAGCCAGCGCCAGCGCCATGAAGCAGCCAGCAGCCGCCAGCAGCAGCAGCCAGCATGTATCGCTGCTATGCTCTTTGCTGCAGCCAGCAACAGCACCTTCAGCGCTGCTGCTGTATATAATGTATGTATATATGAAATATATAATATATGTAATAATATATATATATAATATATATATATATATATATATATATAATAACTCTTTCTAACTAATATATATATATATATATATTTACATATATATATATATCAACTAATATATATATATATATAATAATAATAATAATAATATATATATGTATAATATATAATAACCAATAATAATAACCAACCAACAATAATATATATATAATATAACAACCTTTTATATATAATATAACTATATATATATATATATATAATAACTATATATATGCTCTTTATATATCTCTTATAGTATATATATATTGCTATATAGGCTAATACCAACATCAGCAGCAACCCCTTGCCCAGCCAGCCAGCACTGTATGGCCAGCCATGCTACAGCTCCCCTTTCAGCTGCTGCCGTTGCAGCAGCCAGCCATGCCAGGAGGTGCCCAGCATGCCCAGCAGCAGCCAGCAGCCGCAGGATACGGCTGAGCGCCGGGGCAGGCATAACCAATGGCGTATATATATGTATAGCAGCCCAGCAGCAGCAGCAACTAGCCAGCATCAACAACAGCAGCAATAACAGCCAGCCTTAGCAGCCCAGCAGCCAGCAGCGCTGCTGCCCGCTGCCCAGCTGCTCTTGGAAGCTTGTTGCTCTGCTTGTATTTGTAGCCAGCGCCCGCTGCTGTAACCAGCAGCCAGCAGCGGCAGCCAGCAGCCTTGCCATATGCTGTACCAGCCAACAACAGCTATATGCTGTAGCTGCTGCTTTCAATAACCAACAATAGCCTTATATGTATATAATCATACGCTCTCTACATAGTATACGGGGTAACTAGTAGCCAGCGCGGTGCATACATGTGCCAGCCAATAGTATAACCTTATAACAATAGCCAATAGCCAACTATATGCTATAGCACCAATAATAACGCTCCAACAATAATAATATAGCAATAATATAGCAAATCCAAACCAATAATATAACAATAACCAACAACAACAATAACCAATAATAACATATATATATGAAGTTCTTTATATGCTAACCAATGAATATATGTGTATAATAACCTTAATAATATATAATATATATATTATATATATTTATATATATAATATATATATATATCTTCTTTATATATATGTATATATATATATATATGTATATGTAGCTGCTCAACCAACAGCCAATAGCAGCCAGCAGCAGCTCAGCATATAATATCATAGCCAGCAATATGCTAACTATGTAACAATAACCAGCCATGCCCTTAAGTAATAACTATACCAACCAGCAACCTTATACTGCGCTTAGCTGCTGTAATATGCAGCAACCAATATGTATGTATCAGCCTTTCAACAATATGCCTTCAGCACTGCTGTATGTACCAACTGCTGCTGCTATATTATGTAGCAGCTGCTGCCAGCAACCAGCCCTTGTATGTATATGAGAATTATAGCTGCTGTATGTATTAGCCAGCAACAATAACAGCTATGCTATGCACCTTCATGCTTCAAACTATTCAACTCTGTAGCATATAATAGCCAGCCAACTAGCCAGCTGTAACTGTACTCATATATGCTTAACTGTATGTAACTTAACCAATAATATATATATATATAATAATATATATAATAGTAACTCTTTATAATATATATATATAAATTGTATATGTATATACAACATATATATAACAATAATAACAACCAATATAACATATGTAGCAACGCTGTATATATATATATATATATATATATAACTATAATTATATTTGCTATTTGCTCTCTCTCTCTATATATACATATATATATGCCTATATGCTCTGCTCTAGCATATATGCTGCAGTTGTCACCAGAAGTTGCCGGAGTCGGAGTCCGGAGTCAGTCTCGCGGAGTCGGGGAGTCGGTAGTTTTTGAAGAGGGTGGAGTCAGAGTCGGGGTCGGAGTCGGTATTTTTGAAGAGGGTGGAGTCAGGTCGGAGTTAAGGTCGGTAATTTTCAGAGGTCGAATTCGGAGTCGGTAGCTTTCAAGATTGATTTGGAGTCGGAAGAATTTTAGACTGACAAAGTTATAAATTGTGACTCTGTGAATGACTTCAATCACTTCGTACAAGAATTTATTGACTTTCGACTTCCATATCACAAAATGCAACTTCGAAGATTTTTAACCAACACCTTATGTTTCAAATTGGATTATATTCTAATAAATTCAACCTTCAACCTTATACCATGTTTATTTAAGATAACTGAAGGAATAAAAGACTCCAATATACGAAGAGAAATCTCTTTGACAATGATATTATACTATCTGTTGTTTAAATTGATCCAATCCACAGCGTGAGCAACTGAAGAACAACAACAGTTCCTAAATCTAGACTTTTCCAGTGAGGTAACTTGTGTGTATTAAAGGGTTGCAGGAGCTCAAGAAGAAAAGGATACATCTAAACTTATTGTAATGATGAAACTACAGCTATCTCCGTTACTACCTTCTCAAATCATTCTTCAGGAAGTTCAGAAGATTAGTATGAAAGCTTCTAGATATTGAAGAGCTTAGTCGAAGAAAGCGTCGATTGGCTCAAGAAAAGGTCAAGGTCCTTCTAATCCTTGTACACAATATTCCAAAACTTTAAATAAAATTTCTTTGCTGCACGGAAAGAAGTTGAAAAATTTTATGTAACTTCGAAGGAATATCAAGACATTGTACAAGAACCTGTGAAATTGCTGTTACTGCTCTACCTCCAACGCAGGTTAGCGTGGAACTGCTTTTCTGCTCTTCGCATTGTTATAAAATCAGACCAAGAGAAAAATGAAGGAGAACCTGGCAGATGCTATTCTATTTTTTAAGAACTAATCATTCAATAGTAGATGATATTAGATGTAAGTTCATGTAACTAAGTAATGTGTGGTTTATATATATATATATATATATATATACTGCTGCACTCACTATGCTGCTGTATATATATATATATATATTTATATAACATATATATATATTATATATATATATATATATATAACATATAACAACCTTCTTCTTTGCTCTTTGCTCTATATATATAATCCGTAGACCCCTTTCCTAAATTATTTAAGTTATCAAAGATTTTTGATGAAAACCCCAAATCTCATAATCTCCTCAAGTTTTAAAATAATAAAAATAAGTTAATCAAAGCAAATTAAGGGTATATGTTTTATTAATAGAAATGAGGGAAACATATTTGTGGTTCGTGAATTTCTTAGTTGAAGTGGCTGTTGTTCCATATATATATATGTATATATATAACCATCAACAACATATTATATATATATATAACAACTATATATAATATATATATATATGTAGCCTTAATATATATAACCAGCATATATGTATATAAAATGTACTATAGCACCAGCATATATATATTCCTTCTTCTTTGCTCAATATATATATATATGTAATATATGTATATATATATATATATATATCATGTAAACTATACTCTTCTTCTTTCAACAGCAACAACTTAGCAGCAGCAGCCAATAATAACCTTCGCTATATGTATTCTTTCTTTCTTTCCTCTCCCAGGAAGGATTCTTCATCCTGTCAGCCGCGCAAGCTTCTTTCATCTTTCTCCAGACGTCCCTCTCCTGCACTATTCCTCTTCTCTTCAGTGCTCTCATATTTGGTTAGCTGACATCTTTCCAGAGAGTCACCGATTCCGCCCATCACTTCTTCGGTCTTCCCTTGGTCTTCTGCCCTCTGGTGTCCATTCCCATCTTCTTTTCAGCAGGAATTCTCTCCTGCTCCATCCTCTCCAGATGTTCCCACCACTCAATCTCCCCACATCCATCTTCAGTGTCATCTTCTTCACACCTTCTCTAATAACTTCATTTCTTATTCTGTCTCTCTTACTCTTTCCAATCATAGTTCTTAATATCCTCATCTCCGCCGCTTGTATTCCACTCTCCTCTCTTCTCGTTGTTGTCCATGTTTCCGCTCCGTACAGCAGTGTGCGAGGTCAGTATGCTGTTAAAAATCACTTTTTAACCTCTATTCCGCCAATGTTTCTATCTTTCATCATGGGGTATACCGCTTTCATAACTTATTCCTTTTCCATTCTTCGCGTAATCTCTTCTCCACTTCCTCCCCCTTCTGTTTTAAAACACCCTCGAGATAATTGCAGGTATTTACCGCCTTCACCTCCTCCTCTCTCACCATCATTCTCATCCCCTCCTCATTTCCTCCGGTTACTGTTAATATCTCTGTTTTCTGTATGTTCATCTTCATCCCTTGCTTCCTCCAACTCCTCCGCAAACAACTCCACCACCTCTCGAATCACCTCCTCTCTCTCACCAGATCGTCCACATATGCCATTATGTCCCCTTCGAATTCTCTCAGTCATAGGGAACATGATACAAAGTCTATAAAATATTTACCAAGGACAGTTTTTCTAAGCACAATAATAAATGTAGGAAGACGTGTAACCTTGATTCATTCTGTAATAGTGTTTAAATTTTGAATGGTTTCCCGCAGGGGTTTAGTTTCTTGAGTGTGACTCACTTGCAACATTAAAGAAAGGATTGGATAGGTATATGGATTGTTTATTGCATCATATAGTATATTCTACGACGTAGCCAAAGTGGCGGGTTTTTGAATTAGTTATTAAAGTAAACCGCATGTTGTAGCTACCATTATCTGCAATAAACTTATTAAAGCTTGTATTGTGTTTAGCATGAAACTTAGCTAAAGATTTTACTTGTGGTGTTGGCGTATATATTATTATATTGACCTTTGTTTAGGAAATTGACAGGCCCCTTGGGGTGTGGTGTAGGTTGTGTTGCCGCATGGGCATGTATTTGATAAATATTTAGTTGACTGGGACTGTCTCGATAAGTCCATGTTGCCTCTAACTGGTTCTTTGTTTCCTTATCTCTATCTGAAGTAATACTACGAACTTTGTTATAAATATTAACTTTCTGATTGGACAACGATATGATGGTGTAAAAGCAATGAAGAAATGTTTAGAGGTGTTTAAGCTGTCGAAAATATCCAGCGGCGTTAGATGTTCATCACTGTTCACATTCATGTGTAGTACAACTCATTAAAAACTTTATGGCACATCGAATGCAACTATATGCTATTTTAGATTGCAAGGCCGGCTGCTATTTTAAAGAAAAAAAAAGAAAAGATTTTCCCAGACACAAAATGGACAAAGCTCTCACGAATGGGTGACACAAGGTAGATGGAAAATTTCGATGGATTGTTACGACCCTAATGAAATTTTTAAAGCATTGTTGAAGCTTAGGAGGAGCTTCAAGATATTAATTAACCTTTTATAAAAAACTTTAGATCTTTTCAAGTCTTTTAGAGCAAAAGCAAATTTGCTATAAGTTTATTTATTTATGTCTTTAATTTTATTCTCAAACACTCTTTCATTATTACATTGCATTCTCCATAATTAGTGACAGCAACTGTTCTTAATCATATTGGAAATGTGATGTTTGTTTAGAAGGGTTTTGAAGCAAACATCAACGAAACATTTTCAAACGTGTTGGAAGTTGCAAAAGAACTTCTTTCTGATAATGAAGGAATTATAATGCCTCTTGTGAGAATCAATTTAAAATGAAAAGATATAGGGCAATTACAATTTATATTCTTGATGATTTTCAAACCAGTTAGAGGAAGTTAGTTCGCGAATCAAGATCCATACTTTACTGATCTTTATAAAGTTACTTATTCCATCGACATCTATCAAAAATTTTGCTAATTGAAATAAATTTGGTATGTGCAGTCATATTTAGATTGTTAAGGATTTTGGCATTTACCTCACTCAAAATGTGTGAACTCCAAAACAATATTTCACTACTCTGAAAAGGATCAAATAAAATTTTTTTCAATTCTACATGAGAGAGAAAATCTAGCAGAACTGGCTTTGATGAGTGTTCATCATAACTTCACAATATAAACGAAGGAAGTTATCAATCATTTTGCTGTTAAAGGATCAGAGTGATATATAATATGTATGCAATATCAGCCAATACAGCAGCCCAGTATTGTAACTAACCACAATATATATAGCAACAGCAATATGTAGCCAGCCAGCCAGCCTTGTATCCTTTACCCAGCTAACTGCTGCTATCCTTGGCATAATAGTATGTAGCCAGCCAACCAATAATAGCTTAACTGTATAATAGCCTCCTTTCAACAACCAACAATATATATGTTCTTGATCTAAAAACACCCCAAAGGATTTTT
>JABUQX010120381.1:0-7500 GCA_015478945.1 Trachelipus rathkii | reverse complement strand
GCATGTAGCAGCCATATGTATAATATATGTATATTAAAACTGCGAATAGATGAAAAGGAAAAAAAAATATCAGGTAAATATATTACGCTGCTCTTAACATAATAATATATAGTATATATATATATATACTATATATATATGTATATAATAACATATATATATATATATATAATATATAACATAGTAGTAACAATAATATGTATAGCAACCTTATAACCAGCCATTAGCTATTCTTTTATATATATATATGTAATAATAATATAATATATAATAATAATATATATATATATATATATATATATATAAAAATAAAAATATATTTAAAAGTAATATATATATATATATATATATATATATATATATATATATATATATATAACATATAATATATATGTAATAGCAACTTAACCAACTTATATATGTATATATATATATGCTTAGGGGAGGACTTGCTTAAGTTGGTGGCTACTTTTTGTGAGCAAGCACCCTATATAAGATGGTAATTTAAAGATCCATATTTTGAATGAATTATTTATTAACATAAGTAAAGTAACAAAGTCCCTTCTGTGAGACACTCTTTCTTTTTATGGGAGGGTCAAGTGGTACGGACTGTTACGCTTGCGTCTACCTCCACTTGCAAACTCTTTTGGAAAACTTGCACTCGAGATTCGGAGTCACGGACTTTCCTTAAATTTGCCTCTCTTGCCGAAAGCTGCGTTTTTAAGTTTGGAGGAGTTCTGGAGATATCTTGAGTAAGATCTATTTCTTCTGACACTTTTTATTGATGAATTTTAATCTGACTGAAGAGTATCTCAGCAGGACATGGGTTTATATATTATTTCATTTCGACTTATGCTAAAATTTGCTCGCTAATCTTAGCATAAGTACGAACCTAAATTAAAATTTTTTTACAAAGCTATAATGGAGTGCTACATTACTTCCCGCGCTAAACACGCGGTGAGAAAGTATGTTATAATAATTATACATGATATAAAAATTAACCTTCATTCAAATGTACACATATTTGCATATTTCTGGGCATTTAACAATGCGCACAAGCATATAAAACAACCATTTCAATGAGTAAAAATAATAACTAAAAATACATAAAGTTTGCTTTCAAATGCAAGCATATCTAGTTATATTCGAAGACATAAGTACACATATAGCATAATAATATATATGCTTAGCAATAATAACATATATATATAACTGCTATAACAACAATATGTAGTAACCTTATATATATATATATATATGTAAATAATATTTATAATAAGTGAACATACAAACATTTGAGAGGGCAAAAATAGTATGCATGGAATGTTTAAAGAATAATTCAAATACAGCATAACTGGTTACATCTGAAGATCTAAACATATATACATACAAATATTTGAGAGAAACATGAAATACAATATTTATATATATATATATATATATATATATATATATATATATATATATATATATAATAACCAATAATAACATATATATATATATATATATATATATATATATATATATATACAGAAAATAAAGGTGCATTCAAACATAAGCATATTTGTTTATATCCGTTAGATATAAACAAACATAAACATAATATTTAAATGCATAAAAATACATAATATTAATACATAATTCTTGATATCGGAACAATTGAGTTTTCTGGCAGTTTAAATAGGTACATCGATCCGAACCGTTGAATCAAGGAAAGGTCCAGTATAAGGCGTTTCTAATGTATCATGATTTGACCAATGCGCACGTAAATAGTTTTCAAAGCTGTAGTTACGGGAGAAGGGAAACATTGCTTGACATATGTAAAGAGCAAAGTTGCTTGAAATTTAGGTCCTTTTATTTGAAAAATTTCTTCATACATAAAAGGGAGCGGTCACAGAACCATTTAGAATTCGAAAAGGAATCAAAGTTCGTAGTGGAATCCAAAAATGAATTTCTGCCCATAATCCAAACTTAAAATGATGAAAGAAATCCATACCGTAAAGGAAGTTACATATGTAGAGGAGAAGTTGCTTGAAATTTAGGTCCTTTATTTGAAAAATTCTTCATACATAAAGGAGCGGTCACAGAACCATTTAGAATTCGAAAAGGAATCAGAGTTCGTAGTGGAATCCAAAAATGAGTTTCTGCCCATAATCCAAACTTGAACGATGAAAGAAATCCATGCCGAAAAGGAAGTTTGCTATGTTTAGCGATGAATCCTCGAACTGTGATAGTTGTGAAAAGATGACGACCATAATCCAAAATTAGAAATGAAAATTGAAGGCCAGTATCGATAATGTTCGTTTGCTTGAGTTATTTTCTCCGAGTGTTCTGATTGGGAATTTTAGTATTATTTTAGTTTTTTGTTTTTCAGAAGGCGTTGATTCTCCAGGTTCACCAATTATATAGAGTAAGTCTTGCTAATTTGGTAAATTCATTTGTGAGCAAGCACATTATATAAGAGGATGGTGGTTTAAAGATCTATATTTTGAATGAGGTATTTATTCAACATAAGTAAAGAAGTAACAAAAGTCCCTTCTGTGAGATACTCTTTCTTTTTCGCAAGTCAAGTGGTCACGGACTGTTCCGCGCGTCTACCTCCCTTGCCCGACTCTTCTTTTTGGAAAACTTGCGCTCGAGATTCGGAGTCGCGGCCTTTCCTTAAATTTACCTCTCCTGCCGAAAGCTGCGTTTTTAAGTTTGGAGGAGTTCTGGAGAGAGTATCTTGAGTGAGATCTATTTCTTCTGAGTCTTTTTATTGATGAATTTTTAATCTGACTGCTGAGTATCTCAACAGGACGGGTTTATATATTATTTCATTTCGACTTATGCTAAAATTTTGCTCGCGCAAATCTTAGCATAAGTACGAACATAAATTAAAATTTTTACGAGTTATATTAGTTAGCTGCATGTATGTATAATATGTAGCAGTATATCAATAATAGCAACTCTTAATATATATATATGTATATGTATACATAGCCCAGCAATAGCACCAACTTGCTCTTAACAACAGCTGCTGCCCCTTGCCAGCAGCACCTTCACTTCTTCCCCTTGCTGTAGCTTATGTATGTATGCCAGCCCAGCCAGCAATAACCAGCCAGCAGCCTGTAACCAGCCCTTCTAGCAGCAACCTTAACTTAATAATATGTAATAATATAGCATATATGTATATATGTATATGTATATATTTAACATAACATAATATATATATGTATAATAATAATAACAACTATGTAACTAGCTATTTCTTATAGCAACAGCTAGCACCATGTACTATCCAGCGCTGCTAACAACATATATATATAATATACTATATATATAATATATATATATGTATATATCATATATATATAGATATTTAATAATATAATAATATGTATAATAATATAACAATAACAGCATAATATCTTCTTCTTCTTCTTCCCATATGCTCAATAACCAGCCATGTAATAGTAATATATGTCCAATAGCATAATATGTATATATATATGGTTTATATATGTATATATATAACTTAGCAATAACCAGCCTTAGCTTAGCCAATAACCAACGCCATCATATGCTTCTTCTTCCTTCAACCAACCAGCAACCTTAACCTTGTAACCAATAATATATAGCATATATATATGTTTGTAACCTTAGCAGCAGCAGCCAGCCATGCTGCTACAACGTAACAACAACACTCTTCAACCCTGTAACTCTTTGTAACAACAACAATAATATATCATATCATAACTATACAATATATAACATATATATAATAACAACTTATATATATATGTATCCAGAGGTTTGTGCGCCAGATTTTAGGCTTTTGGGCGCAAACGCAAGCGCAAAGTGGAAAAACTTAGTCCTGGGGTAAGGATTTTCTTTCAAAAATTGGGCAACCAAACGCAAAGCGCCCATGTCCACAAATCAAATTAATTTAAAAGCACAAATATAAAACAAAGCGCAAGCAAGTATTTAAAAAGATGAATTATTTTTAAATTTTTATTAAATATATATAACAAAAAATGAGGGATAGATTTTAATCTTATTCAATTATCAGTGATCTTCCTCCCTCCTCTTGCATTCTGGATAGGGTCATATTCCTTTCATAAAGATAAATTTTCAAAATTGCTGGATGCCGTGTCTGCCCTCTTTGCTCTTAGAATCTCAGAGCATTGACTAAACAACCTCTCCACGGCCGCTGAGCTGGCTAATGGGGTATTATACTGAATGAACGTCCACCCAGGCCTCTGGTATTCACAAGGAAACAAGGTTCCTAGTTAAGGGTTACTGTGGATAACATTTACTGAACCAGCTATCCAAGATTTGCTAACTTCTCACTCAGGGTGTCTGCTGGATTTATGGGCCCTTCAGTTTCTGAAATATTTAGAATAGTATCCTCAATTAAAATCGGATACCAGTTTTATTGGGAGAGAATATCAGTGTATTGAGAAATAATACATATATATATATATATATATATATATATCTAACTTAACATCTTATATATATATATATATATAACTTATATATATATATATATACTGTAATAGTATAGCCAGCCATGCCATGTAGCACCAACTGCCCTTGTAATGTGATGTATGGAGATTATGCCAGCAACCAGCCAGCCCAGCCCATACAGCAGCCAGCCAGCCAGCCTGTATAGCTGTAGCTATCCTTATGTATACCAGCTTGTGTATGTATATGTAGCAAAGCAGTAGCAGCATAACAGCAATATAACTTTGCGCCAGCAGCTCTAGCTATAATATCTTTCTATAATATGTATATACCATTTTATAATAATAACAACAATAATAATAATATAATAACCAATAATAATATATATATATGTATATAACAATAATAATATATATCTTTGCTATATATATATATATATATATATATATATATATATGCTGCTGTGTTAAACAAGAGGTGCTTAAAGTTTGTTCCAAATTATAAATAACTCACCATAAATGGGTCACTTTCAGCAGACTCTGTCCCATCACCTTCAGTGCCTTAATGTGGACGAGTAAAATTCGATGCAATATTACACTTTATTTTCTCCAGTATCCTGGTCTTAGCAGCTTGGTACTTCCCCTCATTTAATCTACGTACCACCCCGAGTTTGAAGTGAGGTGCAGGGGGCTGTTGCCATAAGCAAATCAAAATCGTCAAAGATAATGCTGCACCTCGGTTCAAATCCCTTTTCTTTCCCTTTGTTTGCCTTTGGTTGCTTTAGCAAGTTGTTGACTAAGTTTGGCATAGTTAAATTTTCCACCTCTCGTTGCATTTCCCCGAATCTTGTCTTTGAGGAGGAAGAGATTAAGCCAATAGGACTCCCGCGTACGCATTCTTCTCATCCTGCAACATATTAAGCCTAACAGCAATAGGCGTCATTATTTCGATGTACTCCTCAATTATCTCCTTATCACTTTTATTAAATACTGGAAGACATGGCTTTTCCATACAAACGTTGTTGATTTGTGTCATGCGACCATCAACGTTCTTAAGCAGGTCTTTTATAGAATCGAATAGGGAGTTAGTTCCAGCGAAGTAACACTTGATGTTTTTAAGCTTTGTTCCAACTCCTTCTTAATTCTCACCCAGCAGTTGTAGTTTTCCTGTTTGGGCATTCCATAATTCCTGTGCTTTGGTAAGTGTCATATTAAATGGATCCTTGGTACCAAAGAACCAGCGAGGAACATTTGAAACATCCTTAGTAGCCAAGGTGTTTTATGTGTAGGAAATGCAAAGGCGATGTTTAGTTAGGCTAAGTGCATCATGTTCTTCAAGCAGATTTTCTATCAAGACAGGTTTTGTCTGCAGAACCTCTGTGTCACTAATCTGCTCCATCTCTTCACGCGTAACCACTATTTCTGAAATCGGTGCCTATTCTTCTTCTTCTTCTTCGTCACCCGTTTCTGCATGAGCATCCACCCGAAAGCTGCACAGAAATTTGCACTGTTTTCTGTTGTAGGATGACCCAACCTGAAAATAATTTTTAATTTAATTTGTTTCCTTATTAATTTGGAGTTATAATTTTCTTCTTACTTTATTATTTCATATTGATTTTTACTGACCTTATGCTCAATGCCAAATTGTTGATGAATATCCATAATATTGTTGGCTAGGACTGTGCTGGTCTGAGAAACAGATAACTCTCTACAGGCAAGGACAGCCTTCTCTCTCTTCAAAGTATTTAAATTAGTCCAGTGAACCGTCATCCCCAGAAAACTCCTGTTTGTTGTTCCCAGTCCAGCTGTCTGCGGTTGTGGCCACATAACTGACTTTAAATAATGCTGGTTAAATCAGCCTTCCCTGTTATGTATATGACATCAAGATCCCTCATCTCTTTTCTCTTCTGGAGGGGGAGGTGGAAATCAGAGTTCAGGTAAGACAGGAATTCGACAACTCAGACTCCACAATGTGAATAGGCCCAATGTCATGTTGCAGAAATCTAGAAGCAAAAATATTTTGATGAGAAACGATATTAATGACAAATGAAACTTGGTATTTCAAATTCGAAAATTTTTGTATGGACTGTATTCTGTTAGTTTTTTAACCTGTTAGTTGTGACACCACTTATAGTTAACCTGTACTTAAAATAAAACACTTACTTATAAAGTAACTCAAGAGCTCTCTTCTGTTTAAATACTTTCGACATAGGCTGGAGAATGATGGTTTGACGCTTTCTGGGTGTCTCACTGTCTGTTGAGCAGCTCCGGCCCCACTGACCCTCCTTCAATTGCAGTACACAGTTCCTTGTGCAAAGAAAGATGTTTCTAAAAAAAGGTACAAAACTAAAATCCTTATTCATGTTAATAAAATATGTGAAATATTTAATGGTTGAATTTTAAAATTAAAAAGGAATAAAATTCAAATAAAAGTATCGGTGTAAGTTTCTTACGATCAAGTAGAGTGATTTCAAGTTATGTGTTGATTTAATGTCAAAGCTAAAGGTTTTTTTTTTTTTTTACATTGGGAGCATTCAATCTTTCCCTTGTACATCACTCTATTGCCCTCACTATACTCCTTCTTTTGACAGACCCAATGTACTTGATAAGATGGGGCCATAGGTGCTCCAAGTCATCTTGGCTGCTTTTTTTCATGGGAAGTGCAGGCAGCATCACACTCAATAATTTCAAGAGTTACACTTCGACAACTTTCACGGTTTGCAATTCTTTTTCCCTTTAAGTACTTATTCATATGTTTTATCCCAATTTAAACAAAAAAGCACTAAAAAGGTTTAATCGCTAATCACAAGTAACCAATAAACTTAGTAAATTGGCTATAATAATAATAATAATAATAATAATAATAATAATAATAATAATAATAATAATAATAATAATAATAATAATAATAATAATAATAATAATAATAATAATAATAATAATAATAATCATAATAATAATAATAATAATAATAATAATAATAATAATAATAATAATAATAATAATAATAATAATAATAATAATAATAATAATAATAATAATAATAATAAAA
>JABUQX010120380.1:0-39304 GCA_015478945.1 Trachelipus rathkii | reverse complement strand
GAGGATGGCGTGTGACGACACGAGACGAGAGAGAGAGGCAGATCTCATCTCATTAATAAGTGCGATAACTGAATATATCTTAAACCAATTTTATACCAAAAAAACCTAAGTATGTCCTGCTTAGCTGTCCCAACCTACTTTCTTAATGTTGTCTGTGCACAAGTCCAAAAGTTGAAAATAAAAACCTTTCAACATTAGCAGATTGATGAAGTTGCTGACTAGTATGCTTATTAATTTTATATCATGGACGTTCTCATCTAATTTTCTTTGAGAGATCGCTGCTACCAAGATGGAAAGGAGTCTACTGCTGAAACAGAACAGAGCACTCATCAAATACGGTAAACTATTATGAAATGAGGAGGAATCTTGCTTCTTAATTTTATTCCATAAATCTCCAGTTGGCTTTGTTGAAATACTCATCCTTGGGATGAGTACTAGTGTGGTGGCCTGATATCTTGGTTTAAAAATATATGCCAATAGTGACGCTTCTGTTTGACCTGATGATACTTCTCCTTTTTACTTGTTGCTATAATGTGCAATGCTGTGATGTGGTGCCATGGAGTTAAGCTGGTATTTAGCATCCAATATTCATAATTTTCATCCAAAAAATATTAAAATACAATCATTTGATCATTTCATTAGGTTTATCAGAAGTCATGCCACTCTTTAGCTTGGTTAATGCTTGTGGCCACACCACTCCAACAAGTATAAGAGATTTTTATTAAAAGATGAAATAATCGACTTTTGAAAAGAGATATGTAATGAGAGGTTCAATCGTATGTGGTTAGATAAATGAAATACTATGCTGAAGCTCTCTGAAATAACAAAGTAATGCACTAATGTTGATAAACATGTTCAAATCTTACAGGATATAGAAATGGATAAAGATAGATGATACTTATTGAAGTACATCTAATGTTAGGATAATAACTCCCCCTAGTTGAACTCCAGTACGATAACTAATTTAGTGTGACTCCATATATATATATTATAGTATAATAGTATATATAATAATAGGCTTAAAGGTGGACGACGAGTAATATATATAGGAGTATGACCTATAAGGTGATAAAAAGTTAGTATATACCCTAATAATCCTACGTTATATTATAGATATCTTAGATAATTAGTAACTAATATATATATGCAGGCAAGCGAGGTTTTACGAGGAAGCACAGGCAGAGCCGTGGACCTGCCATCGAAGATAAATAAAAGTAAATAAAAGGCAACCAGATGCCAGAACTAATGTAAGTTAAAACAAATATTCTAAATTTTGTCTCTATATACTATTAAAATAAATGTTATTAAAATGCTCCTTATTAATATCCCCAAGGAAAAGCAAAATGTTATATTGCATTAAACATCATTTATTTTTTCTTCCGAAATATTTTGTCTCATGTGAACATCATATTGGACTGTGATGGGATAATATTCGAATTTAGTGAACCATTAGATGAGCTCTAAAGAAATGATATAATGCCTTTTAAAGAACCACAGTAGCGGATCTGCCATTCAGTCGAAATCCTTTCGCAGTGTAACTTAATTCTTGTATTTAACTATGTAATTCATATTAGTTAGGGCACCTAACTTTTATTAATCGAATGTAGTATTTATAAAAATATTAAGGGAATAACGTTCCTCTCAAAGATGAAATATATAATAGTATTAATATCTAGTACATAAGGCTACCAATATAATAATACTATATAATAAAACTATATAATAATAAAATGCGAAAAGTAACAAAATTATAAACTATTCATATATACGTTATAGGTTTCGATCTACAGATGTTCTTTGATAGATCTTATAGAAATATTATATATATATATACTCAGTATTAATATATTATATATTAAAAAGATACTAATAGAATCTGAATACTAGTAATAAGCTCCACGAATAAAGCACCAAGTTAATAAGCAATACAAATATGTGAATATATGTAACACTAACAATAAATTAAATATAATATAAGTACTTTGTATATATATATTTGGATACCATGATATTCGAGTAACCTTAAGTAGATAAATAGGTAGCATAGTATTACTGTGAATAGTATGTACTATATATCATACTCCCTAGCTACTAGTAAAAGTTCGTACCTATATACCGTCAGTATATACTGATAGTACCCATAATATGGTTACTTGGCTATGTATATTAGTATCTTATTCATTAGTTTTACACTCTCCCAAGTAAGGGCATTTCACCTCTGTTAGTTGCGCCCAGTTAGCATCATCTTCTTACCTCTGGCACACAGGAAACTCTTGAGTCCAAGAGATACTCTAGAAAAACTATGTCATCGGCGCAAAGGTTTCCTCGACTGCTAGTCTTGAGTTCAGACACTCAGCCGGCTAGGTGTTTACCGCCCTCCTTCAGCTGATGAAACTAGCATCTTTGATCACATTTGGCCTCAACAATAATTGTTCTCTCAGAAGCTCTCCAGAAGGATCGTACGTTTCTAGCGCATAAGAGTTCCAATGCTGGTCCAGGAGTTTTAGAAGTCAAAAAGAGTAAGAGGACCGGCGGTTAGCTTGTTTTGCCCTGGTCGCCCCTAAACGAACGGGTATGCACCAAGATCTTCTTTTGATCCGAATGAGCTCTAGAAAATCCAGACTCTTCCCCGATAATACGAACATATCTAAAACTTCCCACCCTAAGATGAAGCGTGCAAAGGATAGATATGGATTCATTCTATAAAGTTGAAATTTACTGCTTTACCCCCTTCAAGTTGTTTAAAATATTTGCAAAAACACTAATTAGAGAATGATAATTCCGGCTCCACCGAAAATAATTTTTGGTCCGATACAAGCATTTATATTATTTGAGTGTTATATAATTAATATGAAATTGACCTCTTAAACCACCATTTTGTTGCTCCTCCACTTCATTCATTCGCATAAATAATAATTCTTCTCATTGGATAGAAATTGTATAGATTTAAAATTTAAATACTCCATGTTCTTTTCCTAACCCAAGTTAATTTCAGTTATATATATGTACCTTTCCATCATCCGAAATTATGGAATAATAATGTTCTATAATTACGATTTTTTAATTTTAATATCCCTTTCTCTACAATTTATTTGGGCATCAGTGATGAATTCTAGTCACACCAATACATGTCTTCATACAGCATAGCTTCTAACTACCTCCGAACGAAAAAAAAACCTATCCATATAACATCCCCCTTCTCGTATAACCATTCTTTGAAACTTATTCAGCACTCCTTTATGTGACATTTGCTCTCCGATCCTTATCCCCCATTTTATTACTCCTCCACTGCTTGTTAGGCAATACAGGTCCTAATCTTCCGACTGACTTAGAGTCTATGGAATATAATACTCCTTTAAAAAATAATATAATAACCTAGTATTTATATTATAGTGATTATATATAATTTATAATAATTATATACTTTCATAAATCTACGAATATATCAAATATCCTAATACTAATATATATATAATATATACTAATCACTAACATCTATAATAATATATTGAGTCGGTTAATTAAGCTACCCTATAAAACACGGTTACTCTACCCTGGAATCAGCCATAATATATTAAATATTATATTAAATTATTATATTTATATCTATATATCATATTACTACTATACTAGTATATTGTATACCTATACTATATATATAATATATAATATATATAGATATATATTATACAATAGGCTGCAATAATATCTTATATTATATTTATCTCATAATATATATAGTATATAAAGAACTATATTAGTTATAGCTAATATAAATATTATTCAAGTTTTATAATATGTTATTATATAATATTATATTATATATAATATATGATAATAATATCATAATATATATGTATGAAACCAGCCTGAGATAGAGAGGAGCCTACAACATATCTCAAAAAACTTACAAGTAGCTACAGGAAGAAAAGAGAAATACTAATAATTGGAAATTTGGCAAAGATCTTTACCGACGGAAAACTGTAAAAAAAAAAAAAAAAATAATTAAAAAAGAAAAAAATAAAAATAAAAAAAAAAAATCTCTCGAGGAAAACTACAAAAGCTATCAGAAGGAAAGATAATAAGTTTTGGAACCCCTCTGCTAAGTAATTTCACCGTTAGGAAAAGTGCTTAAAAAAAAAGAAACCAAAAAAAAAAACAAGTTTAATACGCTCAAAAAGAATTTTGGGATGTTTTTCGGGAGTGGGTTCTGTCGCCCGCACATAGTTATAGTATAGTATATTATTTGTAAAGTATTACACGCAATGATAGGGCTCGGGATAATGACTCAAAACCCCCAAAATACCCCCCAGGGGGGACGTTTTCCTATTACCGATTTAGGGGTAGGGGCGAGGAACCCCGCTGACCACCCGCAATAACAAAGAGCGGGTAGCGGTTCGGAGGAACCCTCGCCCGGAGGGGGGGATATTAGTAACCTACCCCGAGGTCTACGCCCGGGTGAATTGCGAGTGGGATCACGGAATCATTTCATCGAGTTGCGTGAATGCCGCTTCACCTTCTGCGAGGGTTTTTGTGGGATCAGAAACGAAGTGGCAAGAATGAGTTTTCTCACGTCCTATTTATTTCTTAACGAACGTAACCAATAATTAAGGTACTCAAATAGGCCCTTTTTTACAAGTCCGGGAACCTAATCATAATTTACTATGAGATTAATTAACGAATACATTATTTTTTTTATCTTTATTTTTAATGTTTTAACAAATTTCTTACTTTGCATTGGTATGAGTTCTATGTAAAAATTTGGTATTCCATTAGTATATACGTGTAGCCAGCAGCAAATATCTGTAGTAGTTTTTGACCGCACCGATGGCAACCCCCATATACTTTTTTTTTTTTTTAATATGTTTACATTATTGCCCGACAAACAACAAATGAGAGAGAGGTTGGGACCCACGCATATCCAGCAATGTACTTCCTTTTCCCAGTAATGCGAGCGGGGCGCGCAGTCTAGCTGTTTCGTCAGGGTGTTCTTGAATGATATTGGAGTCTGCTCGGCTCTTAATAGCAGTGGTAACTGCAGCTCAACTATACTACTAGGGACTATATGAGTACCTAGTGGTCATATATAGGAGCAGCTAGATCTACTAGTAATCCAAAATACTAGAAAGGCGGTTAAAGCTATCAGGTATATAGCGTAGTCGCCTACACATGTTCATTATACGTAGAAAATCCTGATAGGGCATAAATATACCATAAATGCTGATCATAAATATCTATAACAAATATATATAGCCTATATATAGTACTTACATAGTAAGTATATATAAGGCTACACAAAAGTACGTCGAGGTGGCTACGCTACTAATAAGGTATAATGATACAACTATTATAGTAAGGTATAGTATAGTGCTAGCCTCCACCCACTGCTACCATAGATACACCATATAGCTCGATACCTCACGTATCCGATTACCGAATACCCCATGAGATAACTCAGGTATAGTAGAACATACCGCCGTATGTCAGTACGTGGTTTATCCATAATAGTATATACTAGTATACAAATGCTAGATCAGTAGAGAGCTATCATACTATCAATATAGTATAACTTGTGAGGTGTATATTACGTATATATATATATACTTAAACTATAATATAATATATCAACATTATCTTAATAATTATTTGATTCTGATATGTGTCTTACTCTTTCACCATGATCTCTTCGTCTCTAACGAAGCTTAGCTAATACTGAATTATATATAATTATATTTTAAATATATTATTATATATATAATTATATTACCATTATTATTATTTGTATATTATATATAATATAGTATATATATTAATATATATACTATATATATAGTATATAACCTATCCTAACTGTCATATATATATGTGTTCTTGTTCATTCATAACCACGTGGAAAAAATAAACTAGTAATTATGACCTGAATTAGAGATTTTCAGATACCGTATAAAGGCGTTATCTGGCTATCAGGTAAGTGAGTATAACCCCTAAGGCTGTTGCGCCCACAGTCGGAGAGGGACCTCAAACCCCTCTCGACTCCCTGAGTGTAAACCGGAATCGTACTCTTAACAGTCCACTCCCTAGACCCTATTAGATAACCCAAATTAATTGATATAAGATGACGGTTCCATTCTTTATGTTCATTTTTTTCTATTGCCAAAAGAATTTGAGTAATAAATATTGATATTATTATCAATTTATGATAACAATAATATTATAAAATAATCAGCAGAAGAATAAATTTTCTTTTTGCTCCGTTACAGTTAGATAATAAAAATTATATGAAGAAATTAACAATTAATTCATCTACTAGCTAATAGATAAAAACCATTAATAAATACAATTTTTTATAAGATATAATTAGTATGTATCGTCCATGCCAGTTTTGTCTAATGGTGTTGTATAAAACATAGTGTTTTTTTATGTTGTTATTAGTATAAATAACCGACTACACAATTAATGTAACTATAAACAAATGGCTATATAAACCTAAGCATGTTTATACCAAAATGTCTTAAAACTCCATCTCCAACATCTCATATATATATACCTACTATTAACCTTAAATACTCTCATAACCTCTATCCAAAACTAAAATCATTCCAAAATGCTTTTATATCATTAATTTATATTAAAGTATATATATATATATATAATAATAATATATATTATTTATATTAGATATATATACTATATAATTTATTATATATTATATAATATATATATATATATTATATATATATATATATTTTTTATATATTTTATTTTATTTTTTATATATTAATTATTTAATTTAATTAATTCTTATTATTAATTATTATTAATTTTTATTTATTTAATATATATTTAAATATATTATTATTATTATACGTCAAAAGGAACATATAATTATCAATATTATTATTTTATTATTATTTTTATTATATTACTCGATATATTAACAAAATTTCTATCAATGAGCATCTTACTAATAATAATATTCTAGTCTTTATATTCTCATAGAGCGTCTTCAGCACTACTGTAGGTAAGACGTCGAATCTCTATAACTCGTACGATTATAAGTGATAGTATCTTCAGTCAAGCCGACAAACTCAATCGTATTCACATAATTAGATATCTCTAGATAGTTATATGAAGCGCGCGAGCGAGCTGAGACAAAGCGTGTGATCATCATACGATCACTGAGTATCTTTACTCTTAGCCACTTCAGTCACTCACGCGCGCGACGGTCGTGCCGCGCTGCTCAGATGTACGGAGCGGGTTGCGGTGACTGTGAGGTGCGGCAGGACTAACCCGAGCCGCCTATTCACTACGCCGTACTATGTACCGCGTCTTCAGGTAAGAGGATCCCGCAGGGTAGCGAGCGTTTGAGGGTGAGAACTTTGACCATACCTGTAGATAGCTTGAGAATACTCCTAGAAACATTTATACGGGGATACTTAATCACTAACTATTCCTAACGTGAGTACTATAATTAGTATACTATAAATGCCACTTGCAATGAGTGATGTCTAATTCACTAGAACTAGCTAGCTGAGAGCAGTATTATATGGTTAGGTATGGGTTCTAAAGTTGTATTATAATGAATATAATAGTACAATTTATGTAAATATTAATGATAATAGCCTCTAATCTTCGATACCCTCCCCAAAACTTACCTACTCTGGTCTTACTCTGTCTTCGTGTTTAAGTAAGCAAAACAACGGGTGTTGATATATATATATATATATATAACTATATATTATATATATATATATATAATATATATATATATATATATATACTATATGAGTATTATATATATATATACTATATTATCTTGTTGTGTATGTGTAGTTGATGTATGTGCTCACTAGCACCTATCAATGGAATATACTTCCATTGGGGGTAGACAACCCACAGTATATATAGTAAACGTACGTATATCATGAAATGTTTACATCAGATAAAAGTAATTAGACCCACTCATTGGAGTGATAGAACGCGAAAAAAAACGTATAATACGTCTACTCTGATCACAGGGGGCTATCCGCGGCCCCAATACTTGTTGGAATATATGTCATAGCTTAACTGACTCACCTACATAACACGTTCGGGCGCTCATATTATTTTTTGTCGAGTTCAATGTCTTTTTTTTTTTCTAGTGATGCCATATATATATGCAGACAATAGTGTAATGTTATATTACTGATAGGGTGGTTATGCTTGTCCTTATTCCTCTAGTTAACATTGATTGTATTAGCTTTTAGACCCATTAAACATATATAGCCTATATATAATATTTTTTTAATATAATTATATATTATATATAGATGATATTACTTATAATATAATATACTATATAGTATATATAATATATATTTATAGATAATTATATAAGTATATATATATTTTAATATATTATTATATAAACTATATATATAATATATTAGTTAATTATATTCGATATATATTACCAATATCTATGATTATATATCCGATATATTATACCCGATATTAAATAGGATATAATCGGAGCTTCCAGCCCGAAGATTGAAATTTTATAGCCCTATATCATTATATTTAATAGATATGGTCAGCGATTATAGATGTCCTTCATAGTATATTCTTAATAAAAACTAATTTGTATATTATATATACAGATTACACCAAATTCCTCTTGCCTCGGCGCTTTACATCAGTGTACCGTATAAGAATGGTTATAAGTCTCTGGAAAAAACTTTTAAAAAATAATAATAAATAAATAAAAGCAGTATATATAAACAGAAATACAGACAGATAGAATTATTTTGGAATAATGATAAAATTTTAAACTTTATTATTATATATAAATTATAACGTATTACCGTGTAAACTCTTATCAGCTTTGCCCTTTTATTATTTATAAATAATGAGGTTAGTGTTATTTAAGTAGAATGGGGACTAACCGAATTATATCCGAAAGGTGTTTGCCTCATGATCGCGCCGCCTCGTATGACGCGGTTAGCCAGTTTAGCGCGGATGACGATGGCGATACGGATGACGATTGACGATGGCGTGTACTCTGCTGCGGATGCCCTGGATTACAACGTGAGAAAGAATTACGGAACTATTTTTAAATTCTCGCTCCTCTCTCTTCTTAGGCATTACTCTTTCTCCCCCCTCCTGCTCCTCTGTTGTCTCCTCTTCTCCTCTTCGGTGCTGGCCTCCGGAACCAGCCCGCTCATTTGGTGAGTTAATTTTGGGTATACTGTTCCGCGGGCGGTGCCTTTTCCGCCCTCCGCTCCTACGGGTATGGAAAAACATCCCCCCCTATTAGTATTCCCGTCGGCTCTAAGTTCAATCTCTTTTTTACACCGTTATATATATAATATATATATTTAATATATTATATATAATATATAATATTAATAATATATACAATGTATATTTTTATATTAAAATTGCTGAAAATATTTTTTAATTGCTAGCTTCTCACTATATATAAATGAATAAAATATATGTCAATACTAAACATTTAAACATTCACCGTGTAAAAATATACGTACCTCGTTTCTCAATAGATTACTCAATAGGTGTATTGAACCTATTTTAATACATTATAATTCAATAACAACAGTATATTGCACGTTTGGGAAACGCTGACAACCATTCTGTTCTTCATTCTAATTTATTCCAATGATTTTTGTTACAATGTTCATTACTCAACATGATAACGAAATTAAATATACAACAGAAAATAGTGGAAATGAAGATTGGTCTCACTAAATGTGTGAACTATATATATATATAATATACAAATGTTGAAATGAGTCACTCACTCCCTCAGCATGCACTCCAATACAGTCATCTTATTCTATGCACGCAATGATTGCGTACACTATTACTAACGTTTACCGTGTGATAGTATGTGCGAAATTGTGCACAAGATGCGATAGTCGAGACCCTTAATTTTATTGGCTAACCTTATATTATAAACTCTGAATTTTTGGTGTGCGACTCAACCGAGAAAGTGGATTTCATTTCGTTGAATCCACCAAGCCCGTATACACTCCCAGTGCTCTTAGAAATTGAGGTAAGTAGCCCGGCCAAGGTTCCTTGTACCTCTTCGACCGTATCCACGGGTGTTATAGGATGTGAAATTGGTTTTTTCTAGAAGTATTTGACAGCGAGCTAGCTTATTGCTATAGATTAGATTTCTTAGTTCAAAGCACAGTCGTGCATGAAATACATCTTTATACACGATATATTATAATTGTAGTTTGTTGTCATTACGTGCAGTCATTTCCCTATTACATTAATGTATGATGTTTCCTAGAGTGTGTGCGCATAATCAACGCTGATCTCCTATACAGAGCTCGGCATAATGGGATATCCTATACATGGTATGTTAGTACTTAATAGGTTCTTACTAATTAAGAAATAGCATATGTACCTGCCGAGTCCTAAACATATCCGACCCAACTCCTACATGTCAATTAAAATCGCGTTATTTGATTAGTGACGACGTTTTCATCTATATTGCATGTGGGTTCTACCATAGTTACCCGTATAATGTGATTATTTGGAAGTTTCGATATTAACTGGAGGGCTTTACTGGATAATATATATTATTACTATATCTTCATCGTTAAGTGAAACATTCTGCTATAATTTACTAAAGGGTGAGGATTGTCTGCAATTCTCTGTTGCATCCATCGACACAAACTTACGTATTAGTACTAAGGGATAAAATTCATTATATGTATGGACTAGTTACCTGTCACTCAGTATGTTTGATGTTCGTGATAGTGTGATGGTGTCGTATGTGTGATGTTTTCAAATACCTGAAAACTGTTGAATAACTTTCATGTAGTGTTGCAGCAATCTTTCTAGACTGCTTGTGTGTTGTGTAGGCTGTCCTCAAGTTCTTGGAGACCTGTTCTTCGGATCTGGAGTTTACTGTGCGAGAATCTCAGCTTATGTGTCCATGTTTGTGGTAAGTTTTTTTAAATTCTGTTCTCTAAACGTTGTGGGAGACGTGCCAACATAGTGTGTGTTGTTATGATGCGGGATGACACGATTAGAGGGTACTTTCTTCATAGAGACCGCATTCAGCTGTTAGAATGAATTACCGCTCGTACTGGACAGTAAACCAAATGCATGATCTCACATTTCTGTACTGGATTGTGTGTGTGGTGTAATTTGTGTTGTATATAAAAAATAAAGTGAATGAGTATGGACATTGTAATAGGAGATCTCTGCGCGCAAACGAGACTAGGTGTCTGTTGACAGTTGTGAATCCGTCACGTAATTATAATCGAAAGAGTACTCAAATAAAAAAAAAAGCTTTCTTTAAAACTCATATTCAACTTCTTTTTCTTTTATACTCTGCGAGTCTTTAAATTTGAGCACTATATTTAACCTAAGTGATTGACACTTTTTCTTGGTACGGGATCGGGCAGGATACTATAATTCATAATATGTCCCTACAGTAGTTTCATGACAGCTCATTAGTATCTTTGTGGAAACTATACGTAGGTCATGATACTTTTAGGTGATGTTGGAAAGTTTTATATAGAAAATTATCTATTAAATTAAAATTTAAAGATGATTGTTCCGAAATACGCCGTATTTTTTTAGAAATTAGACCGCTGCAAACTTTCGTATATTAAATAATTATATTATATTATTATATACTTAATATAATAAGCCTTGTAATTACCATTAACGAAGTAGATAAATTTTTCGTTTAATAATATTGATTTAAATATTATTATTTTTTAGTTAATAATTTTTCTTTTACAAATTATAAAATTATATATATAATATATTATATATTACTATATATTTTATAATATATATGATTAATTATAATATATATAATATATTATATATATATATATGTAATTTATACATATATACATATTATATATAATATATATATATATATATTATATTATTATATATACTATATAATATATTTTATATATATATTATATGCAAAAAGTACAATTATTTAATAATTATTAATAATTTTAATAATTATATTATATATATATTATATTATATACTATATATTATATATATAAGTATATATAGTAATTATTTATGTATATAATTATATAATTATTATAAAAATGTTTTTATATTATATTATAGGTAAATATGACTGCCATAAGCATGGGTCAGGGGGTTCTACCTCCCGAAATTATTTTATAGCTCGTGAATCTAAATTATTTATTTCCTTCATGTTCTCAATATAATTAAATTAATATATATGATTAATAATAATAAATATTAATAATATAATAATATTTATAATTAATATAATAATAATATAAATAATAATTAATAATCAATAATAAAATCATTTAATAACAACAGAGAGACAAATGATCAGAATAATCACGTAACTTTATTTGTTCAATTGATAATTATTCGTTTAATTTGTTCTGTATATATTAAATAATTAAAATAATTATACATATTAAAATCTATATAATATACATAATATTATAAAAAATATATTTTTTTTAAATAATATAATAATATAGTTAATTATGAAATATGAAAAATTAAGTATTTTAATTATTATGGAAAATTTGTGAGGGGGAGACATGTTTTTTGGTTCTACGTTAAACTCGATTTCCTAATACTATACTATTTATAGGTACAATGTG
Organism: Trachelipus rathkii; assembly: GCA_015478945.1. Classification (NCBI taxonomy): domain Eukaryota; kingdom Metazoa; phylum Arthropoda; class Malacostraca; order Isopoda; family Trachelipodidae; genus Trachelipus; species Trachelipus rathkii. Next base: position 26,666 of record JABUQX010120380.1, on the reverse strand, counting down.
CATTCTATTCCTACATATTAACAAGTGTTATAATAAATATTAGATTCAAGGGACTTAATGTAATAGTATTTTAGCCAAGTTTTCAGCTGTAAGAAATAATATTTGTTAAACTTTCAATAAGATAGAATCTAATGAGGGATAGTTAATAAAATGATGTTATCAAAGTAGAAAGAGGTAAAAGTAATCGTCTTATTGATGAGTGTATATAATATCATTGGCCGGTACTCTATTTCAACTGGATGGAAGTCATTAAATTTTTCTCACTTTACTCATTTAATTCCTTCATAAAAAATAACAATATACGTTTCTATCCTCATTAATTCATTAGGTTCGATCGTTTGCGTTATATAATGAGATTATGTAACTTATAGATTTATGTAGAATAACTATATATACTATATATATATGTAGGATAAATTATCGTTCCCTATCACTGTCTTATAAGTACTAATTTATCATAGGTATAGATCGTTATTGCTAAGGTGAGATATCTCGACTCAAGCATGAGAACTGCTTTCTAAGTGACAAAGGAAAAGTGCTCATCAACCTTCTCATTGGTCTTACCTACTGATCAATATCTTATCATACTTAAGATCATAACTTCTTAGTAAATCTTACTCATTCCTCTATTATCTTAATTCTGATACTGTCATGTGTTGTGTATCTATATTCTTCCAACTGAAAAGGGCTAATCTGTCTATTCGGCCCCTCGCTTATCAATCATATTATTCTCTATTTGTATTACTCAAATAGCTAGCATCAGTTTCCTCATGCCACTATCTCTCAAGTGTTCTGAAGCTTCATCACAGTCCACCTATCCGAATAAAATAAGGTAAAGCCACTCTGATACTACTATTTCTAACCTATATCGCATGTGCTCATCTAATGTTTTACTATCTAGATCTTTTAATAATTACTCTATTTCAACTGCAACTCTTATAGATTATTCTTAGCAAATATCTCATTTTACTAATTCACGCTATACGTTCTATTCAGTTGCTAACCGAGCTTAACTGTGATGATTTTAAATTCACTATCTATAAACCGATTTATTGTTATTTTTCGCTTTATAAGGATACTACACGATAATGAGAGTCTATGAGGGTGTTAGTACGCTTTACATTATCAAGCATCTTGACGTAGTACTAATATATTATGCGTATACGTCTACTTGGTTCTCATACCATAAGTCATAGCCTCTCCTTGGAGTGGAGTTTCTACCTTTCTATTGTCATATACCTATATTTCTTATATATATTATATCTTATCTAAATCTACTCTAATTCACGGCTGTTGTTGATGGTATAGGTACGTATCTTAATCATTTATATTTTTACTGGTTCTCTAAATGTGGTGCTTTCCTCAGGGCTTCTTGTCTTATCTCCTAATTATTCCACTTCAATTAATGATCTCACCCTGCACCTCTAACTCTTATCCACTCGTATTCCGCTGACTCGACCCTTATTCGTTAAACTCATATCCATAATCTTTTCACCCACATTTACTTTCTTAGAATATGCTCTCGTACTTATCTTTCCGATTTTAATAATCTACGCTGTGATAGTATAATAAGAATAATTCTCTTGATAGCAAAATTATCTTTTAAAATATCCAACTTTTTATAAGTAATAATCTTCTATTCCAATAATTACCTTCTAACTTTTACTGTCTTTTTCGTACGGTTCTGTTTTCGTCTCTACCTTAGTAGTAACCACTAATTATACTATACACTCCTTTGATCACTATACTATACATGAACAAAAAATGTTTAGAATATCACTCACATTCACAACTGAATATTGACTATGGCGCCTCAATAAGGAACTTTGAGAATATACTGTTAATAGACTGATATGAGACTATTTTCCTACCTTTCTCATAGATTTGCTTACCGCTATAACAAAGGTTCTCATACGCCCATGCTAATTTGGTAGTTAATTACTTAGCTCTTCATATTATACTGGGGTGAGGTTATCTTGGTTTCTCAGCCGATACGTTTGAGATACTAATACGTAGCGATAGTCACTAGCCATAAAAGGTGATAGCTTTAATGTAAACTATGTTCTTATGTCACACTTTACTACAGTTCTACATTACTGACCCGTTCATTACTCAGTTGATCCGAGGCGATCGTTGGTGCTTTACTTCAATAATTACCTAAGGATACTAGTCACTATTGGCATAGGTGCTACCGTGAATAGTGAGTAATATAATCTTATATCACTTCGAGTACGACAACCACTTTCTCGACGTCATTCAGTTAAGTACACAATATATAATACTGTAATTCTGCGCTAAGATAACGAGTATTGAGTTTGAGTAAGTGTTAACTTCTACAGTGTGAGTTTGGCTGTATAGGTTGTCTATCTTTCTATTCCACATAACTATACGTTTTGTGGAGATATTCTATCTTAACCTATTCTTTCTTGTTAATTTTCCATACTTGAATTTTAATTCCTCCTCAATATTGAAATGATAGCTCCTATATATATAATAGTCTAGTATTAATAATATATTTATCCTTGAATAGGCTTACTGCTCAGCTTGAGTTTACATAGGTTTATTGAGCTTGCATAACTCTAGTAAAATAATAATATACCTGTAATAGTAATGATTAATGTGATCAAAATTATACTGATTACCTCTATATCCTACCCATTATCACCTAATAATCTACAGATATTATATATCCCTCAAGAAAAATCGTTATACTATTATTTCAACATATATACTCCTCTCAAGTAATGTATCAATTAGTCGTCAATAAACTACATAAAATTTTTTGAACCGATTTATTAAACTTAATTTTAAAACTTATTAAGACTTCTAGTTAACACTAATCAAACAAAAATTCTTATCCATTAAACTCTCTCTTAACCCGGATCTTCATCATAGAACTTTCCCATAATCCTTCTATTCTGCTACCTATCTTTCCTTTCCACAATAAGCAACTCAAACATATGTCACTTCCCACAGCTCTCTATATTTCATATTTCTTATTTTCATCTTTGTACAAATACAAGTTGTAAATACGAATTTCATATTTAGTAAATACGTTCACATTAGCTTTCTTATTCAACATTACTTAATTTCATAATTTTTTATTATAATACTCATAACTCTTTTCTAGATTACTTTTTAATATTATAATTTTTACGCTCGTAAGAGATGTTAATTATGAAAAGGGCTTTACTTCGATTCACGACCTTATCCGAGCATTAGCTATAATTATGACGCATTCCTTGGCAAACGATATAGGGTTACGTAATGTATCAAGCCAACCTATATAATATATACTGAACTATCCCACCGTGCTTTAAGTCGCCTCTATCCCTACCTGCAAGGACAATACGATTTGTGAGGCCCTAATTTATTTCTCCCTATAATCGATTAGATGATCATAAGGGGTATTAGGTAATGTCTCATGTAAGATTGATTATTATAGAGAAGAGTAGGTTGATAGGTAGATTAAGTATAATAGTGTTAATATATATGTTGTCATATGGGAGGGATGAAGTTGTCATTATGAACGTATCATAACCAGAAAAGGTGATCGATAAATACCATTTATAAGCTGTACATATATACATAATATACCCATAAGAATATATGGTTAATATATATATTTATTAATAGTATATAATATATTGATAATAATATACTATATATATATATATATATTATTATATATATATATATATTATACGCATGCAGGTTTTATTTTATGTCTCCATCTTGTTGAAAATGGCCCAGACCTAAGTAAAATAATTAAATTTTTTCGTGAACACAAATACCATACATATATCTGATTCCGGCATATCATTATTCATTGCATGAAAAAGAAAGCTCGGAAAATTGAATCTTTCATACATTATTAGTACCTTATTATTGCGTTTTGCATAGCAGTTAGGTCTGAGGTGAGGGAGCTGGATAGTGAAAAGTTGAAAGACGAATCCCCCGAGCTAACTTTAAAGGGTGAGGTTGGCGACTGGAAAATTAAGAAGAAGATGGTATCTGTTGTTGCAGTAAAATTATAAAAGGGGTCATGCCAGCAATTCGACTGCTAAGAAAAGATTTTAGAGTGGGAAATGGCCTGGCTAATGAGCAAATGTGTAAAGTGGTCACCAGAGCAAGAAACATATTTCGAATTACAGATTGAATCACAAGAAACATATGACATAGAGAGTTCAGGAATTGACCTGTCAGATGCATCGGATCAAACGAAGGAAAGCATAGACATACCAACATGGTCAGCCTTTAATTCATCGTACCTGGATGTCCCGGAAAGGAAGGCACGAGTATGTGTCCTACCGATAATACCGGTTAGCCCCACTGATCATTCAGCTCAATTAACCTTCCTCACCAAACTGGAACTTGTCAATAAACACATCTGCAGCAATAATAATTCCAAATTATAAACCAGTCCAGCAACTAAATATGTCACTATTTAATCTTCATCACCGTTGAATTGTGCGACCAGGATAGTTACACACAGCTTTTGCAATGATACGTTCAAATGGAATTTTTATTGACGGAACTGAATTTCCTGACTTGTGGTCAATGCTGTATAGTGATAACACAGTCAATCAAATCATTTCAGATAAGAAGTTCAGACGTGCGGTTAAAGCACACATTCGTTCCCTAGTCGCACTGCAAGATTGGTACTTTCAGTATTTCTTTGAAGAACATGAAAGTTTGAACATTACTGTTTATAATGAATTGTAAGACCTGCGAGCAAGATTCAATGAAACTGGCGCACAATATATTGTCTTGCTAAACTTCTTGGCGATGCAGAAGTGTGATCTTTAAAACAAGATGAAAAAAATTTGATGAACAACATGAACTAAAACCAACCTTTCGAATGTTACGAAAATATATGAGAATGGCTGTTTGTTTGTTACTGTTCTTGAGATCTGTCAGGACTGCTAATTGGGATCTGCATCTTTTTTCACTAGAAGATTTTGTAAAATACTTATTTGCATTAGATGTGACAAACTATTCTGGAGTGAGTTCGTAAAGAGCAACTGGGTAGTAAATAAGTCTAACATACCGTTTTGTGCTCTAACCTGTGATGAGGCACTAGAACATAAAAATATAGCAATGAAAGTTGTGGGAGAATTGGTTGGAATAACACAGTATTTGAATGCTTTCTTAATAGTACCTGAGCTCCAATGGGTATCACAAGAAACATTGAGTATGTGAGGTAGTTCATTCAAGTCGGAAACTAGAAAGCACCATTTAAATAATGAAACTGCTGCTAAAGCCCAAGATAAAGCCATTTCAATCATATATGGTGAACTGGAGCGTAATGGCGTTTCTTTCAATTCGAGGGTCCCGAGTTCATGAACATAACAACAAAGGCTGTTTTCAGTGAGTAAATCACATTAGATGTTAGCCGAATTGATTTATAGGAACAGATTTGTATGAAATCTTCAAGTCAGAGAGACTTCTTCATGGATCAGCTCAGATCGATGACGAGCTAAAATAAAAAGATTAGCACAGAATAAACTAAAACTATGGTCTACCACCGCTCCAACAAACAAATGAGGGAGAAAATGATTACTAAAGAAGTCCAAAGCAGAGTTGATGATACGGAGGTGCAATTCATTCCTATGTGTGGCCGCGGAGAGGCTTTTGATTGTCGGAATATTCGTCAATTAACTGAATACACAATAAAGACCTACCGCACTAACCTCTAGGGAAGTAGTATGAAGGATGCGCGATTGGTGCCGTAGGACGAGGTTTTGCACAAGAATGGAACAATTCCATCATGCCAGGGTTTAAAGTAACTCAAATCATATCTTGGAAGTTCTGTTTGGGAAACCGCTGCAAGAGAAAAAACCTTAACCATGTGTCAAGCTCACCGAAGGAATCAAGGACATAGCCCTGAGTTTGTAATCGGGGGTGGACGGAAATGAGAGAATTGCGGCTCTTAATAAAAATCCATCGCAGTGAAAAGCTTGTGAAGATCTTGCTGATGTGTTTATATAAATGACCCGAAGGAAATCCTGGAATAGATGATAACTACCTAGTATGCGAATTCACACGTATCTTAGACAAATCAATTCAAGGAAATTCTACTAGAAGTAAAGAGGCCTCCATGGAGGTGTTAGCAACAGCAGTACAAAGTATGTGACACTGCACTGACATTCTAAAGATAACATAATGACACAAACATCTAATTGTCACACACCCCGTACCAAACGATGCACTTATACCACCTAACTTGCACACAAAATAAATAATTAAAAGGCCAAGAAAGAGCGCATAGAAAGCATGGTATATTTATTCTTCGTGGCGTCAATCAGGGCAGTATTTCTGCCACTGAACGCTTGCTCTTTGGATTGCTTTAAAAGAGGGAGTGCTTACCTCATAATCCTAGTTATGTGTGATAAAAACAATGTGCCCTGAAGTCCCTCTTAATAACTGACTATAAATTTACATTATGTGTAAGTAACAGATATGTTTACACTTATCAACTTGTCTGAAGTATTAGCTACTAGAACAATTAATAACTGCTTGCACAGAAATGTGATAGTTGCAATGCCGACAGCTCAAAACTTGTGAATTTAGTGATAACTTATATCCACTATGGATTATGAACCTAACTTAAATAATTTGATCTTATCTAAATTGAAAGTCAAATTTATAAATCTTCATATTGTTATTTCTAAAGTTATAAATAATACTTATCAATTTATGTTAAATAACATTAATCAAAGTATCAAGCAAGTTTAGTTACAATTGAGGTAAATGTAGTATGACATCATTTTCTTTTAATTTAATTAAAGTCATTTTGGACATTATTTGTTTTTTAATATTTAATTCCCTATTTTAGTGTTATATGTTAAATCTAAAATCCTAAAGTAATAATTACAATAAAATTATGATTTTTAATATAGGGACAATACTTTTTCAAATGACAGTTAATATTTTAGTCTAAGAACAATATAACCTTTCCAAATACAAGCTAAAAAAAATTTACAATCGTAGTTAGTTTGTGTCGAGTTATATATGCAGTATTTGTTTATAACATGCAACGGGACCATCTATGGATGATTAGCGTCACCACTAACATACACAATACCTGTGGGGGTGTCACATGATATAATTATTGTAAACTACATATATTTTTATCAGATATAAAAATGTCACACTTGGTAAACCTTCCCTCATTTAACTTTCCCATGGGGAGTTCACGTATTATAATTCACATTGTTCTCTCTCTCGACATCCGCGTCAGCCAATCCACCAACCCCAATATATATATATATATATCATATATATATTAAAATTTTCACAAGTTGAAATAAAGTAATACTTATTACACATTATTATGTTATATATATATTATATTATATATATTAGTATTACCCGATTGAGGATTTATATTAATAATATGTAATTTATTTTTATGTGATAACTATTTTAATATAAAATATAATATAATTATTATATAATATATATATATAATTATGTATAGTATATATATGGAATTTATAAAACAAAACATCTAGTTTATCATATATAACTTATCATATATAAATTTTTTACATATATATATATAGATATACCGAATATATATAATTAATATATTATATAATAATATATATATATATATATATATATATATATAAATTATATATATATTATATATATATAATATATATTAATATTATAATATGGCCAGCCTCTAGAAAGAGGCAAGGCATGTAACTAAAAAAAATATAACAGCTACAAGAAAATATAAAACATTTTTGATTTCTAGCAAGCAAATTTTAAAAAAATAAATTATTTCTAGCACAAGCTATTAATAGAAAAAAATTATTTATTTATTCTTACTATTTATATTAAAATAACACCTATAAATATAATTAAATATTAGTATAATTTTTGGTCTGGCAGCGTAAGCTCTTCATCAACGTCGTCAGTGTTAACGCTAATCTCAGATTACATACCTGCGATGTCGAAGAGCATAAAAGAGTTTTGCCAAATATATTTGTTATTTTTTATTTAAAGTATGGAAAAAAGATTTTTTATTTCTTTTTATTTCCTTTTTTAGGGGGTTCGAAGCCGCGGAGGGACATGAAGGGGGGGCTGAAGTCCGTCCCCAGTCTTTCCCCGGTATGGAGCTACCCAAGAACCCTGAACTTACTGTCCATATACTTATGGTAGATTTATCAACTATTGGATATATCTTTTAGTAAATTAAAAAAAAATCGACAATTTAGGCCTCTTTGAATGTTCACTATTCAGAATGAGATGAAGTCCCTTCGTTTCTTCTTACACCTTTTCTTGTCACACTTATTATCATATGAAGATTTTCCAACATTTATTTAACGAATTTTTAAATTTTTCAAAAGTTATTTTTTATTTTTTTTTTAATTTCATGGATATAAATGTTTGCTGTGTGATTTAATAAATAAATATATTATTTTAATTTTCCTGTTAAGTTGTAATAGATTTATTTTTTGTTTACATGATGTTGCTTTTCCGGGAGCTGACCTATAATATATATATATATATAATTAATATATATATATATATATATATTATTATATATATAATATTTAAATATATATATTAATATATTATATACTAATATATATATAATATATAAATATATAATATTAATATATATATATTAATAGAGGCCTTTCCCTTAAAAGGATGTTACAATAATAAAAATGTTAAACATATTTCGAGAAATATCGCTGAAAAACCCCTAATCGTACTATAACACCATTATACAACGTGACGTGGTTCTAACTTAAACTCCTAATAGAAGTAAGAAGAAAAAAAGTTGCCACATTGAATTAATGTTTATCATGTTATTTTTATATGTTAATTTATTGTTTTCAACTTATTTTTTTTAATTTATTTTATTAAGTATTGATCTAAGAGCCGACGGTGGGACAGAGGAGGGACGAAAGTCCCCCTCAGTCGTCCCCCCTGAAGGCCTGAGATGACCCTGACTCTTTATGACTAAATCTTGGCGGTTAATTTAATCTGTGGGTATGTCTTTAGTTTAAATAAATATATGTTAGATAAATAAACTCAATATCGACAATCTCTTTAAGAGGTAGCTACCATATTGCACTTTGAAAATAATCGCAATTTTATAAAATAACATCAGAATTACCATTAGCTCGTTCGATGATATATCGGATTAACAATCTCCGTTTTTATACAGAGCAGAATATGTAATTCCTAATTTCCTATAAATACACCTATATAATTCTCAAATATATATATATAGAGGTTTATATATATAATATTATAGTTATTCTTATTATTATACCTTTCCCACTGTATACTAATAATACTTATGTATTATAAAATATATAAAGGAACTGAGAAAAAAAATCTTAATTTTAAAATAAATATAACTAAACTATATATATATATATATATAGTAATGATTTCATGGCTCTTTTGCATCAAATATTCTTGTAAAGGTGGTAGATATATTATTATTAACTGTTAAGAGTGAAGGTGTATAAGAGCCGATTACGAGCCATAAACCCACTGGAAACAAGCTTATGTATTGGTAGACCTGGCGAGATTGTTTTTGTATCTAGCTTTTAAAAATGAGTTTCTATCTATTTTAACTTTTACAATCTAAATTCATTAGACCTCTTTTAGGCCATTTCAATATAGCCCCAATATATAAAATAATTTATTTTATATTTTATATCTATTTATACTAATAATAATTATTAACCTATATTACTATTATATTATTTATATTAATACCTTATATGGATATTATTAATCCCAAATATTATATATATTAATATATAATATATATTAATATTGTTAATATATATATATATACCAATTTTATTAATATTAAAATAATTATTCTTACCTGGGTAATATTAAATAAAATAGAATTATTATTATACTATATATAATATCTAGTAATTTTCATATCACAATATATTTAAGATCATTAATATTATATAATATATATAATTTGATTCAAAAGTTACTAACGCCCACACGGAACGGGAGCTCGATCAAAAAAATTATTCAGGCAGGTAGTTCATCTATGATTACATAAAAGATGCTTCTAGGGTCGCAAAGTTTTTATATTTCATTTAAATTTTTTTTTTCCTATTTTTTTTTTTTTTTTATCTTAAACTATTTTTTTTTTTTGTTTATTTTTTCATATGTTCGAGATCTGAAGAGGGACAATCATATTATTAGACTCATCTCAATTTTACAAAGCTTTTCGTGCACTCGGTAGGGGGCCTACGAGCCGAGCGGGGAACACAGGGGGGGACGTTTTCTATACCCCGGCGTAGGGGTAGGGCGGAGGAACCCCCGCGAACCATACCAAAGAGCGGGGGTCCGGAGACCCCTCCCCGGAGGGGGGGGAATAGCCCTACCCCGTAGTTTCCCGGAAGGCCCGAGAGACCCCGAAAAAAAAAAACAAAAACCCTTCCCTGGGGGCCCCCCCCCCCCCCCATTCCGGGGTTTGCGGTTATTACCCTTGGGGTGTTCTTTAATTACATTTTCCTTACTAAAATTTTACCAGGATTCCAAAAATGTATTTTCGCTGTAGCTATTGTAGTTTTAAAAAATAATTGATTTGTTTTTTTTTGTTTTATTTCATTTTCGACCTCTCGGAGAAATCTGTCTTTATTTAACCTATGGTTATCATAGAGGCTTAACATGATGTGAAAATCATTTTTTATTTGATCGCAGCTCCGTTCCGTGTGGGGTTAAAGCTACGCTCTTACCCTTATAATACAATAAAGTTGAAATATATATAAAAAGAAATATTATTATTAATTTATACTAATATTTATAAATAAAAATTGTTTATTATTTTATATATAATATATAAAAATAAAAAAAACACTTTTTTATATATATCGAGATATATATATATTTGATATATATAAATATCAAATATATATATAAATTTTATATATATATAGAGAAGAAGAGAAGAAAGATGAGGATGAAGAGTAGAAGAGCAGGCATTAACATTAGGGCGACTGATTCGCAGTGGACAAGAGAGGTCAGGGGTTGGTACCATGTCCCTGATCCTAGGGCCATATCAATTACTAGAATAGTCCCACTCCCCTTAGAAAATAGGACAATAATCTGAGTGTGTCGAAATATATATAATATTTGCAGTAAGATATATATATATATACCGTATAATTATATATATAATTATATTAATAATAAAGTATATTAATATTATATCAATATATAAACATATATTTTATAATAGTATATAATATATATATAATATATAATTAAATATAATTTTATAATAATATAATTATAATTATAATCAATAATTATATAATATATATATATATAAATATAAATAATATATATATAAAATAAGGTTGTGAGTGAATTTTTGGATATTTTTTGAGAAATAACACAACTTCAATTTTTGATATTATTTTTAGGATATTTTGAAGAAATATTTTTTTTGATTACGTAAAAGTGGATTTAAAAATAAGCATTATTCGGTCAATATTAACAACTGGGATTATAAGCAATTTTTGATTTGTAAACAAACTTTTTTTTTTTATTAAGTATCGATTAATGTATATTATTTTTTAACCCTCATTGTTCCTAAATATATGAGTCCAAATCTTAAATTTACAAGACGGGCTATAGATCATGTATCACAATGAAACAGCCAATAGTAAAGAGTTTGTTTATTGTAATAAATGTATTTTATTATATAGTTAATCAAGAAAAATACTAATAGAAAACAATAAGTTGGCGTACCAATATGACAAAGATAACAGGCCTTTAATTGTAGGATATTTTAGAAATCAAGTTATTCCTTGGTAATGGTACACTATTTGGATCTTTATTTCTATTGGAGTTAAATCACTAAATATCCAACTAATCTTTAGAAATTTTATATTTTATAGTTTGTGGAAAAAAGCAAAAAATAAAAACACAAAAAGGAAAAAATCCAGATTTTTGAGACACAAGTAATAAAAAAATTATGAAGCTTGGACTCACTTTGAATAAATATCAATTGAAATATTTTTCCGTGCCATCCCTGTATATATATATAAATATATATATATATATATATATAAACGTTATTATATATATATTATAAGTATATATAATAAAATACTATATTATTCTATAGATTATATATACATTTAAATATCAGAACTTATTATATAATTATAATTAGTATATTAATAATATATATATATATTATAAGTTAATATTTAAATATATATATATATACCTCACATATTTTACTGTATAGAAGTTTGGCTTAACCTATTATATACTATAATTATTATTTATATTGTTGTATGTGTTATGCTCATTGTGTGTGTGTTGTGTGTGTGTGGTGGGGTATAAAGTGAATTATGTATATATATAAGTTGATGTGAAGAAAGAGTTAATTACTAAAGAAAACTTAAATATTGTTCTTTTAAATATGAAATTTTCAGAGAAACGTGAATTCATTTTCCAAATCTGAGCAATAAAAAAAACAACAAAGTTTTTAAAAAATGTTTTCCCATTCAAAAAAAAAATTGATGTTTAAAATGTTTAAAAGCTTGTCCGATATAGTGAATTACTTTTAAAATTTGGTTTTTATATTGAAGATGAGAACATGCCACAATCATTCGGTTGAAAAAAAGTCTTACTATAAATTTGTTCACTTTGACAATAATATAAAAATAAACTATTGTTATAAACAAAGCTATATTATTTTTTTTTTTTAGATTCTTTTAGTTTGCTTTTTTTTTTTTATTTATTAAATTTGAGTGAAAAAAAACAAACAATAACAAAAAACATATAAAGCAAAAAAAAAAAAAAAAAAAAGAAGATATATGAAAGATGTCCGAATTTGAAATGTCACATCATATATACTAATATATATATTATTATATTCAAATTGAATAGACCGTGTACTTAACATAATCTAAACATAACTACGCATATAATGTCCCTGAACTAAGATCTCGAATTAAGGAGCCCAATAAGCTCACCAGAAATATGGGCCGACCGGTTGCGATAGACCCGAAATTTGTGAGAACTTTTTCCTGCCTCTGTATCGTTTGGGCTTTCCTTCCTCACTTTTGGTGTGAGTAAATCGGTCGCCTGGCATTAAAATCTTACCTATCACTGATCTTATACTTATCACCTTAATTGAATAAGAGAAATGCCTTAAATAACAAAAAACAATGAAGAAAAAAAGGAAACATAAAAAGACTTTTCTTTTTAATTCTCTATTTCACAATGGTATCTTTTGATAAAGTCTTCTTCTCTCTCTTCTCTCTCTCTATTTCATCTCTCTCTTCTCTTATATCTTTGTCAGTAATACTACTGTCTTATCATCATCATTCTCTCTCTTATCTCCTCTCTCTCTCTTCATCTCTATCTCTTTTGCAACATTATATCAAATGCCGAACTCATGAATAGAAAACAAATTTGTTTTTAAATCTTAGTTCGTCTTTTCAAATAATTTACATACATTTTAATATCATTATACATATGTGGAGTTAAAAAATAAAAACATTCACATTTAAATCTTTAAAGCATTTTTTCCTATATTATTATTATATATTATTATTATTTAATTATTATTATTATTATTAATTAATTATTATTATTATATAATTATATTTATTATTTATTAATTATTATATTATATAATATAAATAATATTAATATAAATATTAATTTAATAATATATATATATTATATTATAAATAATTATATATAATATATATATATATTATAAATATTTAATATATATATATACTAATATATTATATATATATGATATATAATATATATATATATATATATATATATATATTATATATAATATATATAATAATATATATATATATATATATATATATATATAATATATATATATATATATATATAAAATATATATACATAATATAATATAATCATTTAATATATATATATATATTATATATTATATATATATATATTAATATATATATATATATATATATATATATTATGTGTTATATATATATATATTATAATATAATATATATTATATATATTATATAATATATATATATATATTACTTGACTTACGGTTTTTCAAGTTACATTTTGTCAAGAATACATAGTAAAAGTTACAAGTAACTAGAAATTGTTCAAGTACAAGTACATAGTGCTATCATATAGAATTGTTCAAGTAGCAAGTAACATTAGTACATGTACATAGCACAAGTATCACAGTACTTATATATGAAAACTTGCATTATATTATATTATAATAATTATATATATATATGTACTAATATATATATATATATATTTATATATATATATATATATATATATTATAATATTAATATATATTATGTATATATATAATTATAATATATATATATATATATACAAGGTATATATATTATAGTATATTTACAATATCTATTTAATATATATTATAAAATATATTATATATTATTATATGTATATATATAATATATATATATATATATATATATTTATAATATTATTACTATATATATATATTATATATATAATATAATATATAATAATATAATATTATTATTTATATATAAATATCTGATATATATAAAGATTAAATATATATTAATATTAATATATATATATATATATATATAATTATATAAATATATTATAATCATATATATATAATCCCAGTATTATAATTATATATATTAAAGTATAATAAATATATATATATATATCTATATATATATAATATAATATATATATATATATATATAATTAATATAATTATATATATATACTATATATATTTATATTATATATATATATTCCGGTATAATTTATATATATATTATTTATATATATAATTAATATAATTATTATATATATAATATATATATTATAATATATATATATAATATAATATATATATTATATATTATATTATATAATAACTATATAATTATTATAATAATATAATATATATATATATTATTTATTTATATATATATATATATTATCTATTAATATATTTATATATAAATATATTTATATATATATAATATATATATATTATAATAATATATATAATATATATATATATATATTATATATATATATATATATATTTATAATATTATATATATATATTATATATTATATATATTATATATATATATTCTATAAATTTATTTAGACTATGTCAAAAGAAATCTAATTTAAATAAATATTAAAATTTTAAAATTAAATTTAAAAATATATATATATAATATATTATATATATATATATTATATATATATATTATATTAATATATATTATATATATATATATTAAGTAAAGTAGTCTACACTTGCGCGGCCACCCTTTTCGATATGAAGGAAAGAGATATAGGTCTGAAACTTGGAATATATGCTATGTATGTGATAAACGAATCAAGGCGATTTTCAAGTCGGTGGAATGTATATAGAGGGGGGTCAACCCCGAGAGCGTAGCGCTAGGCCCGCGTTTATACCCTTTTGGCTTTCCAAAATCGTGAGATTGAGTTTAAAGCCTAACGGGAGTTTAGGTTCGAAGCGTGATGACTGCTAAATCTCGTCGAAGACGAGATTTACGTCAGCGTTCCGATGTGCGTATTATTCTTAACATTTTGTTAAATATGTTTTGTTATTTAGCTTTTAATGTTAAAAATTGTCGGAAGATATTCAGTGATTACTAATTTATCACAAATTTCGTAGGTGTCTTGTTGCTGCAGGGAATCGATTTTTCCGTACTCCGACTCCGACTCCCGGTTACCGACTCCGGCTCCGGCTCCGGTCCAGACTTCCCGAGGCTCTGGTCATTTGTAACTAAGTTTTTTATTATTATTATTATATTATTATTATTATTATTTCATTATTATTATTATTATTATTATTATTATATTAGTAGTAAAGTTCGGTAGTAGTAGTAAGAGTCAGTAAGTAGTAAGTAGTTTAGTCAGGTAAGTAGTATAGTAGTAAGTAGTGGTAGTAGACTTAATCGTATCGGGTTATTAAATAATTGGAGGGGGGTTTAGATGGCGGCATACTCCTTGTTTGTATAGCGGGTTTTTATCATCCACTGGTCCCCGAAGGGGACCCACCCCCACTTAAAAACCAAAGTGTTTCGTAATAGGCTGAAATTTGGTGAAGGATTCAGAGTTGAGTTTTCCTAGAAATAGTATTGCTATGTGAATCTAGGAGTTGGCTTCCGGCACCGTGCTGGAGGCACTAGGTAGCAGATGTTAATAAACATTCGTAAAAGAACAATGTTGGTGTCCTTATATGGGTTATCGAGGTCGATAGAGTTCGAATATGAATGGTTGAGACTTCTATATAGGGTGTCTAGGATCCCCCCAGAAGGGATGCCTGCCCAAACATTATGAATAATGAGTAGAAAAGCTGAAACTTGAGATATAACTTCAGCCTTTTATAGGATTGTATCTTATAAAGGTGTATACTGGGGGTAAGAATGAATCCGATTTGGGATCACATAATTTGGGGGACCACACCCCCAAATCTTCTGAATAATTATTCTAGAGATGATCATGAAGCTCGGTAAATACAACCTTCTGAGGATGTATCTTAGATGTACAGCTCGGGAGTAAAATGACTAATGGATTGAACCAGATTGGGGTACGTCAGTACACCCATAAATCTTGACAATATTGAACATAGAAACAAGAAACTTGATATATACAGCCTTTTTAGATTTGAGGAATCTTAGATGTATACGAAGTAAAATGACCGATTTGACCAAATTTGGGGACCAGTTCTCCAAATCTGTAAATATTGGCGTAGAAAATGATGGAACTCGGTATATCAACTTCTAGGATGTATGTCCTATGCCCCCGGGAGTAAAAATGACTGTTGAGTGCCCAGATGGGTATACTACACCCAAAACTGATATTGATCATAGAACAACGAAAACTTGGAAACATACAGCCCTTTTAGTTGTATCTTGATACATGTATTATCGACAGGGTAAAATGACCGATTGGGATCAAGATATATTGAGGGACCGGTATCCCCCAAAATTCTGAATATTGAGACCTAGAACGTAATGAAACTTACAGTATATTAACCGGAAGTTTCATATAAGGTAGCTCCATATCGTTTTTTGGTTATAAATAGCCGTACCTAGCCATATAAGGAAAGGGTCTTACCCGGGACCTACCAAACCCTGATATCTGCCGCTAACGAATCTGTGAAAACTCGGGTAATATATAGCTTACTTTCATATAAGGTAACCCATAATCGTATATATGAAGGTTAATAGCAGTAAACTACATCCAAAAGAAGGGTTCACAACCGCCCCAACAATACTTAAGAAATGATTGGAAAGGTATATCAAAACGATATTCTATTAACATTAACTTTTATTATTATTATATCTCGATACAAGAATAAAGAAAAAAAGAAAATTAAATAAATAATAAAAAAATAATTATCTTATTCTTTATTTTTTGGAAATGTGTGTAAAAAATAATAATAATAATAAAAATAAAACCCTTAAACAAATTTACGATTTTTAACATACCTCTAAAAGCACGTAAAATCAGTAAACAAAACCACCATCTATCAGTCCAGCATTCCATAAACTCCCTACACTGACCATTCTGTTCAGATCATATTGATTACCTATTGATTTAAGGTTCACATTTATCGAGTATCATTTATGGATAAACATAACATAAATAATCTAGCTCTTATTTTTATAATATTAAATAGTATCAGACATAATTATGCTTGAACGTTAAAACAATGTTATTTACTAACTAGATAAGAAAGCTTGCCTTATGCAATCTTAATCTGTAATTTTGAATATTATAAACCTAATATAATCACCACAACGAGAACTTGCCACATCTTAGACAGGAATTAAAATGGATTTTAACGTTTAAAAAATGTATTTCACAACTTACACAGTAAAAAGTAACTAATCAATAAATCCAAAATCGTAACTTATCAACACTTTGTCAAGCATGTCTCTAACATTATGTTAATTTATATTTTACATTAACAAGGTGATATGTAACAAAAATTTACCATATTACCGTGTTGTATATATGTCATAATTATACAGACCAAATGAAGTAATACTTACTATACTACGAATAACTATAAAAGTTTTTAAAACATTAATAAATGCTAAATAGCAAATTCAAACTGAAACATAAGAATATTAATGTAACAAAGGCAAACCAGCACATCTTAAGCAAAAATAAACTGCTAACCTTAACAAAAGATACCACATACTTAACTGCACTGTAAATGTAAACTAACTAATGAGCATGCAAATACGTAACCTAATTCTTACTTTTCCAAGGATATCTCTAACATAACGATGTTAATATACACTAACATGGTAATATTGAACTAAAATATTTATTCACAACACAATGGTTAATTATATAATCATCCTGTATTCAACAAATATAACTCTAACTATAATAAGTTTCCACACATCATTATAAAACTAACATAGCTGTAACAAATGAACAAAGAAATATAATGGCACAAAGACAAAGCCTATCACTAACTGTTCACACGAATAAACTGAGTTAATCAATTAACCAAATTCCCTATAACACTTACACAGATAATATAGTAAACTAACTAATGGTAATGCAAGAAGTAAACCATCATCATTACTTTTTTCAAGTCATATTCTCAAACATAATTAACGTTAAAATTATACTTACACTAACACATCTAAATATTTATAAGTCAAAAATAATGTATCTATAATAATAACTTGTCTAGACTATTCATATACTGAATCAACAATATTGCTATACAATACAATTAGTAATTTTCACATTAATGAAATTTTGACAAAGTCATATGAACTAGGAAATATAAATGTACAACGACAAACCTAACTAACACACTATAAATACAAGCAAGCAAATAAATATATAAATAACATTAACAAAGTTCCAGACTTAACACCTGTAAAGTAACGTAGTTCCACACATAATAACAATAAACGTAACCTATTTTTATACTATAATTTTATCACAATAAATCTTCTACTGACAATATTAACGTTAAGTACTTTACATGATGTTGCAAGCAGTACGGTAACATTTGAATTCAAAAATGTGTCAAGATATTGACCATAAGATCCTAACATCCTCACTTCAGTAATACGCTTAACGGAAGTAGATAGACGTAGATAAAACGTATTGAAGTTTGTTAGACTTATAACGCTCTTGTATTTGTAAGGGATCTATCTCGCGCTCTGTATCTCTTTTCAGAAATGATAGGACCGAGAACTCGCCTAATGAGCGCTGTAGAAAAATGATATTTATGTCAGTTTTGTAAGCGGATGGTGTTCATAAAGGTATGCGAATGATCGTAGTATTCAGGATATAGATTTTAGGCAGCCCTCTAGGTGGCATATAATTAAGTGTATCGTCAGTGCATATGTTACCAGTTCGAACGAATGGTGACGAGGTGTTATCGATTTAAATGAGTAGGTAGTTTGGGACGCGATTTGTGAGTACGTGGGAAGGTGGAGGATGGTGATAGACGAGAAAGCTGTCGTTGCGGCGTGGAGGAATAAATATGTTGAACACTACAGAGGCACGATTAGAGGAAGTCAGCAGGTATAGGGAGCTAGATGTCATCGGTAGGTGAAACTGATAATCGTGAATGTCGAATAGAGATACGTGACAATGCCGTAGATTATCGGAAGGAGAGAGTAGTGGTGAGTAGAGAGCCCTAAATGTAGGTAGATTGTACAGTTCGTATCTCACTTTGTCAACCTAGAATTACAGGTAGGAGAAGTAGTAAGGACCGTACGAGTAGAATGAGCGGTCGAGCCGGGTAAGCGGTAACATCGAATCCTTTGAGATTCTAGCTGTCGAAGAGAGGGTAATGTGATTGCTTCGTAGGTAAACACGTAGCCTGAAAGCATACATAATCATAGGTGACTATGAGTGATAGAATGGAGGTTTCTTCCTGTTGGTAGTATAAACCAATGAGCGATTAATGAGACTAACGTAACATTTGTTGCTTTAGCATACACATGTTAATAACAGTGACTAGGGATTCATTAGAAGTGTACGTAGAGCTTAGTAGAAATATATATGTACAAGCACGAAGCGCGTAACAGCTGAACTAGTTGATTAGAGCACAGCGAATAGGACCTGGTGTGATATCGATTAAATCGGAGGAAGTTCCAGTCAGCACTGTGTAAGATGCTGTAAAAGAGTGAATCGTCGAGACATTGGCACAGATGACAGTAGATGAGTAACGGTATACTCATATTCATGAGTATCTGTAGTGCACCAAAGCATGAGGAAGGGTCTATAGGGTATGGTAAGAGTCTCTCAGAGCGATGAATATTAACTGGTTATTTAAATGACTGTGAAGACATAGTCATTGGGGTGAAAGTGTATAGGAGGCAAGGGGAAGGTTTTAATACGCGTCAACCAGTTGGTGTGATTGAGATTATTTGTCATGTATACAGATCATTTAGAAGGAGTATGACTAAATCAGTAGAAGCAAATGTTTGCTCATAGAGTTATAATGAGTGCGATGTCATTATTGTACGATTAGAACATAGACCCTGAGAATGGAGGATAGGTAGGTTACTTAGAATAGTTACGATGATATGCGATTCAACCCATAACACACCATCACCATTAAATGGCGTACTGAAGTTAAGGGTACCAATCATAACAATTGATAAACAAACGTTGTACTAGGACATCGGAGTCAGGATAGATGGAGATGGTGTGTTAAGTGGAATTGGCTATTATGAAGTGTCATGTATGGAAGTTAGTATAGTGATAAGGGACTCAAGGATTTTTAGTACTAAAGATAGGGAGTTCGTAGGTGGGTTGGGATGAATCCAGTTATCAGCGTATTTTTGTGGGCGATGGGTTGGCTATGGGCTGCTACGCGTGTAACCCGTGAGATATAGTCTTGGTGGTGATAGAATGAGTGTATGCATGTGCTAGCTTACAGGGAGGGGATAAGGGAGGCTGATGTGGAGACGCTAATAGGAGTATTTGGTGGGTGGTAAAGAAGGATACGACCTGAGGGGTAGGCGCTGGTGGCAAGGGAGTGCAGTGTTCAGGTCGAGCTGATATCGTGATGTATACAAGGGTAAGAGCGTGACTTTCAAAATTTCAAGAGGGTAGTAGCGTACGGTGTTCAAATGAGTGGATAGGCTTAAGAGGAAGCAAGGTGTTTATGAACGATCGTTATTGAATTATATAAAACTATGATTGGGTTTGCAGTGGAGATGAGGGCGCTAAAGATGACTTAGTTTCGATAACATCTGTTCTACAGTTAGCTAAAGTTCATCTTAGAGAAAGGTGCTGTAGGTTATCATGTTGGCACTGTGTCAAGGAGTCTGGTTGCTTATTTCACTAAACGCAGAACAGTAACAGCTTTGATAGAGGCACTAAAAGCCTGACAGCTTCCTTATTCTTTTAAGAACAGAACCAACAATCTAGACGATGAAGCGAGATGCTTGTAAAGAGGCTGTGTTCTCTTATCTAAAAGCTGTGTAGTTCTGAATTAAGGGAGAGATATCTATGTATATCATCGTGGATAGTAGTTCAGTTAACCACGCGGTGTCATTAGCTGAAGAATATGTAGATGTGCGTAAAAAGAGGGGCAAGTTAAATCCGATAACATATGTGGACCTCTGGGTAGTCGTCTGTATCGTACTAGTGATGTATTGATGACGCAGGCTAGACAGTCTCATAGAAGTACGTAGTTCTCCGTAGCTTTTAATCAGAAGGTAAAAGGGATCAGCGTATAATAGGGGTAGTCCATGACGAAGTACTTCGGTGAAGTATAAGCGAGAGGTCCCTACTGTTTGACTCTCGACATGATCGGACTAAACTGGATAAAGGTGTACGTATCATGCTAACAAGTTCGGTCGGTTGTTAACGAAAGGGTGAATCAGGCGAAATATGTCTGTCAAAGGGAGTATACTACAGCTTGGATCTGCATGTGAATATTCGAACAGGCGTTAATATCTTGCTTTGCAGCAGGTGGGCGATGGGAGGTAGGAGGTACCGGGTAAGCATAGTTGGAAGATGTTTCCAAGTTCGTATATTATGTGTTGAGTAAATATGTCAGCATTTTGCAAATTGAAGTATTGAAGTACAGGGTGGAGCGAATCTGTTATCAGTCTACAGGAATGCGATGATCTTAGTCTGGGAATGAAATATTACGTGGAATGAGTGAGTGTTGGTGCGAGTGAGCGGCTTGTAGGATTGATCGATTTACGCTGCGCTATACGAAGGACTTAATCGCTGAGTGGCTTCGTACGTCTTGAATACACGATCATGCTGATCGTCAGGATTCTGAATTGTCAACGAGGTAGATAATCGTTTACAAAAGAACGTCACTCTTTTTCATCTATTACAAAAGTCAGGTGGTTTTTCGTGTGCACGTTTGTTATAGTATTGTGTAATTCGTAGTGTCACGTGACATTTAAGGAGTACCGTTATCGCGGTAAACTTTGAATAAAACAGTAATTTTTATGTATTAATTCGAAGGAGTATCTAGAAAGGCAACATTAGCCAGATTTACCTTTGATTGTTACCGTCGAGAGATAAGGATACCCAGGTGGGGATGGACGTCGCCTTTGTAATAGGGTAGGCAGTGAATCTTGAGGAAGGTGGTGATTCACGCGCAGAAGGTTATGAGAGTCAAGGGCATTCTACCGAGGATTCTTCGTCGGAATGCTGAGGGCGTAGAGGTCCTGGCAGCGCCTTGCGGTGCGTGGGCCCTGAAATGCGGGTACGGGATGTTACGTAGTTAGTGACCGCCTATAGGAGAATTTTGCTGAATGGTTGCGCTAGTTGTGTTTGACGTCTCATACTGCGTATTGGAATTGTTTATTAATCTCAAGTAATCGAGATGTGTTGACCACTCGGGCTATGTGTTTGAGATTAAGGATATAAGTGGAGTGACAATTTTCATGAGTGGTCTATTAGATGTGTGTGGATGATGCTTAAGGTATGGAGATAGATTTGTGAGGTTTCATCTGTTGTGTTTAATGCGGGTCTTTGTTAGGTTCGAGTAGAGTGATTAGCGACTGTTTTATTACGGTCTGGTTGTCATAGGATAGTTGGCAGGAAGAGGAGTGGAGGTGCAGTAATCGAGTTATTGCCGTATGACGTCCTAGGGTTTAGCTACTGTTAGCCTGTTGATAAAGTAGGCGAATTGTTCAGGATGTGTAAGCTGCAGTGATTTCGATGGAGCTGCTGGAGGTGGATGATATTGTGATGTTGCCGGTGTGGGGTGGTGTGATAGGTAATTTGATCGCTTTAGTGATGCGGTTTGAATGAATATATGACGGAGAGTTTATTTTATCCCTCGTAAGATCAGGAACAGGAGCAGTGATATTGAGAAGCGACAGGGCGCTATGCAGTCCGACCTTTATATCCTCTGCTAGCATGGGTTTAGGGGTTCGGCCTGGTCGATTAAAGAAGGGAGCTTGGTCATAGTTATCTGTGCGCTGGTTACAAAAGGTCTTGTTAGTGTGCTGATGTTTAAGGGTAAGAGAATAGTACATGCTTTATGAAAGCACAGCCTACAATGCAACCTTTCTCGAGATTGAAGCGCTATCTACTTAATGAAGGTAGGAGGAGTTAGATTTGAAACGCGGAATGTATGTTTGAGTGAGAGGGTCATTCTGAAAATTGGCCTGGCGGCTTTGGTTACAGTGCATTATAGTTATCTCTTCGTATTATCCTTTGTGAGCTATCGATGTGAAAGCACGTGATAGCTACTTATGTTCATATGGAGTGAATTTGGTAAAAGGACTTTGTTCAAAATGGACTAGAAATGACCTTCCATAGCGGTCTCAGTCAGATTACTCGTTTATCAACCGTCAAATTACGATTGTCTATGATGCGAGGTGAGCTTTGGTATACTGAGAGATGTTTCATCGTATTCATCCGGATCAGGTGACTGATCTAATCGCCTAAAAGTATGATAATTTATGAGTTGCCCAACCCACATACGAATCCTATCATAGTCTATAATCTTGTATTAATAGGGATCAAATGACTTATTAACAATCAATCAGAAATGCTGTAAGTTTGGTGTAGTAATGTTGTGTATCTTAGTTCGTACGTATGGTGTGTTAGGTTTGTCCTTGTACATTATTCTCTTAGTTCAGGTTATGATTATGATTAGCTTTTATTTAATATGAAACTTTTGTTACGTTTATGCATACTTGTCATCTGCTCTATTAATTGATAATTAAACAAGAGTAGTATGAATAATAAATATAATTTTCATTGCTAATATTAGTTGACTGTGTTCAAATTGATAAATATTATAACTGAGTATAATATATAATTGTATAGATATAGATTATGTTATGTTTGGTAAAAGTATTGAAAATTAAATGGGTTATACGGTTTATATTTGTGAGCGCAATAGTGTATCACTAAGTTATTATTACTTTACAGGGTGTTATATAAATAAGTATGGTGGAACTTATTGGGTTATAATGTAAATCTAGACAGTTTTATAATTCGGAGATGGGCTTATAGTTGTGATATAGATTTATGTACGTCGTTGATAGTCATTAATTCTTCTTTACGCTCTTAGGTGAGATTCATAATATTAGTCTATTTTAGCATTTAATTTAAAATATGTGAAAACAATGTTAAACGTTATGACTAAATAATGTAATTCTGATAGTTATTGGTTAGATATCCGCAATAAGAACTTTAATATATCATTTATGTACTTAATATAAATGTTATTGTATGATTGTTGTTATCCCAACCTATGTTGTTGTATAGTGATCTAACGAGAATACATACCCTTTTGAACTGACATGGTCATTAATATTACTGTTAAAACGTCGTTATTACTTATAATGTTTTACTTTCCTTAATGATTTATTGGTTGTATTGAATAAAGTAAATAAGAATCTTCATTTTATAGTAAGAACATTTATGTACTTATGAAGTTTGGCACAGCGGTTATTATTGTTTGATGTTCTTTTTATTTCTAACTATAGTGTATCATGGATGTAGCTCTTACCCTCGCATCTCTATACGCATGTTTTGTTGTAAGTTTCGACGAGTAAGAGGTTTCGTTTATTATTTCCCAGACTGAATTTAGTACATTAGATTATATTTATATATCGTCATTATTAATCCCTTTCGTATATGTCAGACTGGTAACTATATGTCTGTGTATTTACAATGCCATAGGAGGTGTTCATAAATATCAAGTATTATAAAGACATTAATTTATCTGCAATAAGTGATAAGAAGCAATATATAAATCATTTATTTACCATGTTTTAATTATAGTAGTTGTGTAGTTGTCTGAGTATGTGTGTAATTGGAGTGGCGGAGGCTAGTAAAGAGAGTTGAATATTCGGCGATCCGAGCGCGCGACCTAAAAAACTGATACTTTTAATTCGTACTTTACTCGTTATAGGTATAGATGATGGGTTAGGTTAGTGTGTTATTAGAACATATAACATTTTTTGAATAAATATAGTACTGTTTATCCTAATGTATAGAATTAACGTTAATTATGTGTAGAGGTATATGACTTGAATAAAATAAAAATGAATTATAAATAGTTTTGAGCGTTTGTAAGTGTAAAGGTGAGTTAGTTAATTAGTAGTATATTGTGGGAGGTTATTCTGTAGTTTTGATATGGTTAACAGTTTATTCTTTAAAGATGACTGAATGTTTATTATAATATCTTAAGTGCTAATTTTCTAAGATTCCAAAAAAGTTTTTTGATAACTTATATTTATAAAAGTTAAAACATTCATCATGTTCCCTTCTTCCAAATTTACAACTGTATGGAGGTGCGATTCTTTGTCATTTGCTCACATTTGCTGATATTTTGCTAAATAATATAAAATGTGAGAAGGATTAAAAGTGTATGATCATGTTAAAAAAAAATCAATGAAAAAGGTAAGATTAGGGTTATCTAGTATTTATGCATATCCATGGTTAGTTATATTAATATTTTATAACTAAGGTGTTATAGTGTGGAACTTTGTTAATGTTACATAATTTATTCGTGTGCAAGTTGTGGATATTAGGTTTTGTCATTTGGTATGCAATATTATTCTTAGTTTCATGTTACGCTATGTTAGTTTATTAGATGGGAACTTTATTATGGTTTATAAGCGTATATTTGGATTGATAACAGTAGAATAATTATACCATTGTTATGTTGATAAAGTTTTAATAGTTATAAAATATTACCTAAAAATTGTTAGTGTAAATTACCAATGCGTAGTTGGAAACATTCATGATTAATACTTGGAAGGTTAGCAACATTTATGACTTAGTATTGTTAGTTTATTTTTAACAGGCGTATAAGTGGTGGAGATCTTTAGTTAAAGTTAGCGGTTTAAATTCTTTGTACTAAGAAAGTGTCTGGTTTGCCTTTTGTACATTATCATTCTTAGTTCAGTGATGCCATGTTATATGACTTTTAATTATGTGAAACTTTGTATCAGTTAATGAGAATACTATCATTGGTCTGTTATGATAAGTATTAACATACACGGTATGGCAATTTTAATGTTACATATACTAACTAAGATGTAATTATAAATTAAACCATTAGTTATATGTTAATTAGAGACAATGCCTTGATCAATAGTGTGAATAAG
>JABUQX010120379.1:17500-34482 GCA_015478945.1 Trachelipus rathkii | reverse complement strand
ATTTATTTATTTTTACTAATATTACTATTATTATTTTTATTATTATTATTATTATTTATTATTATTATTATTATTATTATTATTATTATTATTATTATATTATTATATTATATTATTAATTATGTATTATTATTATTATTATTAATTATATTATTATTATTATATTATTATTATTATCATTATTTATTATTATTATTAATTATTATTATTATTTTAATTTTTACTATTATTATTATTATTATTATTATTATTATTATTATTATTATTATTATTATTATTATTATTATTATTATTATTATTATTATTATTTTTATTTTTATTCAACTATCCTTCTATAATTACACTAATCATCATCCATATCAGTGTAATAACCACCATTACCTGAGTTGTTGTTACCTTAGTATAACTACTCTTCAAAATTGTGTTAGTATTGTTTAGTAGAATATTATCTTACATAGCTACAACTTATAGTTATTGCTATTACAATGATTATTATAATTATTCGTACTAGTATTAGTCTTATGAATACTGTTTATTTATTATTATTATTATATTATATTATTAGTATTATTATTATTATATTATTATTATTATTATATATATTATTATTTATTATTTATATTATTATATTATTTTTTATTTTATATATTTATTATTATTATTATTATTATTATTATATTATTATTATTATTATTATTATTATTATTCATACTAGCGTTTGTATTTTCGTTTGTAAAACTTATTTATTTTAAAATAGATTTTGACGAGTCGTAGAGACGATATTCCTGTGTGCTGTGGTGATCGCTGGACAACTACTCAAAAAGTATTATTTTTATTATTATTAATTATTATTATTATTTTATTATTATTATATTATTATTATTATTATTATTATTATTATTATTATTATTATTATTATTATTATTATTATTATTATTATTATTATTATTATTATTATTATTATTATTATTATTATTATTATTATTATTATTATTTATTATTATTATTATTACGTATGAAAATTAGTAATATTTTAAAATTATTCTCATACAATATTATAACTAATTTTGTATCATATTTATTATTATTATTATTGATTATTATTATTATTATTATAGATGTATCGTAAGTGTGATTATTGGCTGGATGAGTTGGAGTATTATACTTATTTATTTATTATTACTATTATTATTATTTTATTGTTGTTATTATTATTGCTATGTAGCTATTATATTTATATTGAAATTATTGTAATTTTAGTTGCAATTATGATTATAATTGTGATTGTGATTAATATTGTTGTATTTGTCGTAATTGTTTTTATTATTATAATTATTATGGTTATAATTATTATTATTATTGTTCTTATCATTATCATTATTATTATAATTGTTATTGTTATTATTATTATTATTATTATTATTATTATTATTATTATTATTATTATTAGTATTATATTATTATTATATTATTATTATTATTATATTATTATATTATTATTATTATTATATTATTATTATTATTATTTATTATTATTATTATTATTAGTTATTATTATCTATTAGTTATTATTATTATTAATAGTTATATTATTATTATTATTATTATTATTATTATTATTTATTATTATTATTATGGATTAACATTATTATTATTATATATTATTATTAATTATATTATTATTATTATATTATTATTATTATGTATTATTATTATTATTATTATTTATTATTATTTATTATATTATGATATGATTTTATTATCGTATACCATTAGTAGTACTATTATTTATTTCAAAATATATTGATTGTTATTTATACTATTATTATTATTATTATTAGTTATTATTAATTATATTATTATTAATTATTATTATATTATTATTTTTTATTATATTATTATTATGATTTATTATTATTATTATTATTATTATTATTATTATTATTATTATTATTATTATTTTTATTATTATTATTATTATTATTATTATTATTATTATTATTATTATAATTATTATATTAATTATTTATTATATTATTATTATTATATTATATTATTATTATTATTATTATTATTATTATTATGATGTTCATTAACCATTTTTATACTTATTGTTATTAATATATTTCGGGTCTCAAAGAACATGACATTGTGTTGCCAATTAGTAAGACCATTCAGATACTACGGAAATTATTTTCGGTTATTAAAATTATTGGATATAATAAATTGTTAATATTTTAAATTGCAAAAATGGTAGTTTTTCTTATCTGAATATACATTTTTTGATTTGATTATTATTATTATTATTATTATTATTATTATCATTATTTTATTATTATTATTATTATTTTTATTATATTTATTATTGATTATTATCATTATTATTTATTATTATTATTATTATTATTATTATTATTATTATTATTATTATTATTATTATTATTATTATTATTAATTATTATTATATTATTATTTTTATTATTTTATTATATTATATTATAATATTATTATTATTATTATTATATTATTATTATTATTATTAATTATTATTATTATTTATTTTATTATTATTTTATTATTATTATTATTATTATTATTATTATTATTATTATTATTGATGTTACCTTCATTACTATAATTTTTATTTTATCTCTGAAAAAACTTGTACCCAGAATGTCTATAAATTTTATTATTATTATGTATTCTAATTGTATCAAAATTGGTCTTGGGATTACATTAAGCTCAATCCTTATACCAATTCCTTTAAATTTAATCACACCGGTATTATTTTGGGGCTCAAAGGACACTACATTGTGTTGCAATTAGTAGCCCCTTTTCAGAAAATGTATTATATTAATATTGTACTCTAACATGTTAAAATTAATAATGTATGTTGTTCATTTCCTGAATAAACCGTTTTGAGTCGAATCGAATTATTATTATTATTATTATTATTATTATTATTATTATTATTATTATTATTATTATTATTATTATTATTATTATTATTATTATTATTATTATTATTATTATTATTATTATTATTATTATTACTACTACTACTATTTCAATTTCTATTATTATTCCCATTATTACTATTTCTAATTTTACTATTTATTACTATTCTTATTTTCATATTATTATTATTATTATTATTATTATTATTATTATTATTATTATTATTATTATTATATTATTATTATTATATTATTATTATTATTATTATTATTATTATTATTATTATTATATTATTATTATTATTATTATTCTCTTTGTTAGTAATTTTATTCTTATTTTATCAACATAATAGACTACTTTAATATTAAGATTATATGTATTATATAAACTGCTATATCCAATGATATTTCAGTTTTAATTTTAAATTTGATAAGAAATGAAAGTTTACTCTGTAGGCCAAACGGCAAAAGTATTTTTATATTAAATTGTTACTTTAATTATAAATGTAACCTATAATAATATTCTGACATATTAAAGGTTTTTCAATTTCAATCATTTATTATTATTATTCGTATTATTATTTAATTATTAAATATTATTATTATTATTATTATTATTATTATTATTATTATTATTATTATTATTATTATTATTATTATTATTATTATTATTATTATTATTATTATTAAATAATAAATATGGAAATTTGCATATTAAAAGTTATTTCTAAATGACTGGTCGCATTAGAAGCGACAATAATAATAATAATAATAAAAATAATAATAAAAATAATAATAATAATAATAATAATAATAATAATAATAATAATAATAATAATAATAATAATAATAATAATAATAATAATAATAATAATAATAATAATAATAATAATAATTAATAATAATAATAATAATAATAATTGTAATAAAAAATAATACTAATAGTAATAATAATAATAACAAATAATATTTTTCCAGCGCATCGCTAGATGTCGTCACGCTCGTCTCCCTCATCCTTCTTGTCTTCGCCATTTTGAACCGTACAACGCTATTTTTGAATGCTCTTGTGATTTGTGATTTCATGAATTTTTGTTATTATTATTATGTAAAGCTGTGTTTAGTGAAAGTGTGTATGTTCTTCAATCTTGTCTTTGTTTTAATTAAAGTTTTTATTAATTCATATAAGTTATTAGTTTCGGAGAAGTTCTGCGCGTGGAGTTTTTTAAAAGATAAGTTCTAGTTTTAAGTTTTTTTCTTTTCTTTGTCAAGTTTTGTTGTTGTGAATTTTTAGCAAAGTAAATTGGGAAAGGTTACGTAAGTTTGAGTTTTATTTTTTTTTTTATTATACAAAATTTGATTTTTAATTAATTTTAGCACATTAAACTTTTTAACTTAGGTTTTAGCGTATGATCAATTTTATCCCGATTTTCCTTTTGTTTTTGTCTGTCTTTGGCTTTTGTTCCTGTTTGTGTGTGTGTGTGTGTGTGTTGGCAGATTTGCGTAGGTGGGGCGTCTTCTATTTGACTTCACCAACATTCCGGGTTTAAACTCTAACTCTGCTTCCGTTGAATACCACCTCTCTAACTCTAACCCTAATCTTTTGCTCTTGTCTGAGACTCAGAAGGCTAAAAATTCATCCTCTAACTCGTTTAAAGTATCCAACTACAACATTTTATAATTTCCGTCTAAAGGGTGGAGTATGTGCCTATGTAAACATTAATACTCCTGTAACACGTCTCGTGAATCTCGAATCTTCTAATTTCGATGCTCTGTGCTTAAAATCTTTCTTCCTCTACTACAATAATCTTGTGCTTCTGCTACTGTTCTCCTACAGAAACAGATTTTTCACGCCTTTTTTTGAATTATCTTACTACTTCTCACGAGACTTTTAATCTTCTCATCCAAATACTGAAGTCCTCTATTTAGGGGATTTCAATGTACACAATGCTGAGTGGTTGGGGTCCTCTCATACTGATTTAGGTGGAGAGGAGGCCGAATCATTCAGCATTCTCAACAAACTGGAGCAACTAATTAAAGAACCAACACACATTCCGGATCGTCCCAAACAATTTTTGAACACACTTGACCTATGTTTCACCACTAGTCCTTCTCTTTATAAATACACCACCTTCGCTCCTATTGGTAAATCTGACCACAACCTTATATCTCTTAATTTTAATACTTTCTCTCCCAACAGATCCATCCTGCCCTGTGCTTTCTTTCTGGCACTTTGATCGGGCCGATTGGGGGCTTTGCGCTGCTTCTACGCTAACTATAATTGGAATACTGCTTTGCCTCTGGTGACTCTTCGGATTCTGTGCACAAGGTGGGAGCTGTAATCATTGATGGGATGAGCAGGTTCATTCAAACTTCGACTTAAAATTTCACTCCTATTAATTCATGGAAGGATAATACTTATACTCTGCCCATTCAAGCTAGAGACAATGCGTATCGGGGGTGGAAAAATTCTCGTTCTCCTATCACTCTCGCTAATTTTCATTCAGCTAGTAAATTCGTTGCAGGGATACTCTTCGACGAGCAAAGCGGGCTTTCATCAAACGAAAGTGCGACAACCTCCTTGGTTCTCCTACTGACAAATCTTTCTGGCCTCTTGCCAAAAACATCTCCAACAACTTCTGTAAATCTACCTTTCCTCCTCTTATTCGATCTGATGGTTCTGTTGCTAACTCTCCAACTGAAAAGGTCAATCTCTTCGGCCTCCTATTTTCCTCTAACTCAACCCTGGACGATTCTGGCATTCCTCTTCCTCCTTCTCTTCTCAGGTGTCCTATGCTTTTTCCTGAGATTACATTTGATCGGGTGCATGGACTCCTGAAATCTATGAACGTTAGGAAGGTGGGTGGCCCGGATGGCATTCCTCCGAGTTTTGAGGATTGTGCTTCCGTGCTAGCCCTCCTCTCATTTCAACTATATATCTTCTATGCCTCAATAACTAGCACTTTCCCTTCAGTGTTGGAGCGCGCATATGTCCAGACCGTATTCCGAAAAGAGGAAGCCGATGTGATCCTTCTAACTCTAGCCCTATAGCTCTAACTTTATTCTATCTAAGATCTTTGAAACCCTTCTCAACTCTCATTTCTCAGACCATCTGAAATCTCATTCTCTTCTTTCCGATCGCCAGTACGGTTTTCGCGCCGAGGTCTATGGTTGATTAGCTTTTCCTATCTAACATATTTATGGTTTCCGCCCTTATTGAATTATGGGGAGGCAGCTGTCGTAATGATGCGCCTATTTTGAAACATATCACTCAGAATGTACAGTATAAGTGAAACATGTAGTGATAATTCGGCAAGCGCGTCACGCCTGCAGTCTCCAAGCTTCCTCGCTGTGGCATTTCCCTGTCCTTTTCGCTATACGTATGCCTAGCTATTTTTTCAAACGCCTCATATCGGGCTGTTGTTTAGGGCGCGACTTCTTCTTTTTTTCTGTGCAATAGTGGTGTTCCTCAGGGTTCTTGTCTTACCTACTTTATTCTTGCCTTTCATTAATGTCTCGACGTCTGCATATGTCGTTATTTGTTATCCATTAGTATTGCCGATGACTGACCCTTATTTCTTTCAACTCATTTCAATTCTGCTCCTTCTTGTTTACTTCTAAAATTGCTCTCTCCGTCTTAATTACTTTCCGATTTCCATCTCGCTGATTGGATAGAAATTTTCGGTGGGTCGTCTCAAACCTTGTGAAATTTAATTCTTTAAAACCCCAATTCTACAAATCTCCCTCTCTAGGATAACCTTTGAACCTTTCCTATATCTTGTCAACAGCTCTCTTCGTCTCACCTGTTTGACAATATAAACATCCTTGGCCTAACATAAACAAAAGAAATGTCTTGGAAACTACATCACAATGAGGTTGCTTAGAGCGGCATTTAAAGAAACTGGGAAGCTATGTTTTAGACTGCAAGACTTTTTTTCTCTTTCAAGTTACTCAACTATACAAGGGTCTCATCCGCCCTTGTAGGGAGTACTGCTCTCATATCTGGGGGCCAGGTTTCACCCGGCTTTTAGATAGGGTCGCAGTCAAATTGCAAAAAGACTAAACACTGTCTTGTACGTTTTCTAGTTCACGTTGACCCTCTATATTTTCGCGCGATGTTGGTGGCTTTATCTCTTTTCTTAAAGGTACCGTAGCGGCAAGGTGCTCGAGGGAACTTTCCACTCTCGTGACCACCATTTTAAGGACGCCCTCATTAGCACAAGGTGCTTGTCGGTACATAGTTTTGTGTGGATATTTAGCAAACTCCAGACTAGTTTGCTGTGGTGCTTTCCTTCTTTCCTGGCCACCTTTGTTCGTGAATTCTCTTCCCATTTTCTGTGTTTCCTTGACTCAAGTTAATCTCCCTCACTTTAAAGCCCGCGTCTGTGCTGCATCTGCCGTAATTTACGTTGAGTTGAGATTCTGTTGATTTACACCCCCTTCCTTGAATAGGGCTTTGCCCATGAGCGGTAGGTGACAACTTTGTTAAAAAAAAAATAGTAATAAATATACTTGCATATAATAATAAATTAATAATAATAATGAATAATAAAATAATAATAAAAATAATATAATAATAATTAATTAATAATAATAATAATAATAATAATAATAATAATAGCAATAATAATAATAATAATAATAATAATAATAATAATAATAATAATAATAATAATAATAATAATAATAATAATAATAATAATAATAATAATAATAATAATAAAAATAATAATAATATATAGGAAACCATGTCTGGGTCAAGGGCACAGTCTTTGCTGTTCGCCAGTGCAATTTGATACTCTGCAAATGTAAAAAGACGGTTATAGGTATGATCTTCCCCTATCACTGTGAGAAATTTGGCAGTGTAGTGTTAGCTCTCAATTTTTGAAAGGCTTCAGGATAGCGGAAAGAGCTCGAGTGGGCTAGCAAAACTATAACCTAATGCATCTGAAACAGCAGCAGGAGTGAAGATCGTGTCGGTTAAATCAGGCCCATAACGGAGGACTGTTGGGGAGGAGTTGTTGGAGCTACGAGATATTTTCTGTGCAACTTTCCACACTAAAGGAAGGGGAGTTGTGTAGTTGACAGTCGAAATATAAGTTCGAAACATATTTTACGTGTTTGGCGATTAATTAGCATAGATCTCGCCGCAGGCTGCTTTAAAAATAATCATGTTTGGGGTTGGTTCGGGTCCTTTTGTATTGCCTGTTGAGTTTCTTTCTTTCTCGGTTAGCTTG
Organism: Trachelipus rathkii; assembly: GCA_015478945.1. NCBI lineage: Eukaryota > Metazoa > Arthropoda > Malacostraca > Isopoda > Trachelipodidae > Trachelipus > Trachelipus rathkii. The sequence goes on along the minus strand of JABUQX010120379.1, from coordinate 26,291 downwards.
TGTGCACTCTTGGGACCACCAAGGGGTTGCCAACCGCCTGCCTGCGAAAGATTGCGGAATTCAAGCTTCCTCTGCTGTGATTACATCTTGCTGGAAGAAGTGAAAGGCATCATTAACAGTCGGAAACAGCTTATTTTAGAGTGACAGTGGGACAGCTGTGGCCTGATAAAAAAGAGCCCAACAGCTCGGTCATTAAGTGCCAGCTGAGTTTTTTTTAAGGGATTTTACAACATTGAACTCGTACAAGCTCATTTAAAGCTACTGGGTAATGATCACTGCCATATAAATAATCAAAGCGGGACCTAGTAAATCGATTCATAAGGGAATGGGAGCAAAAGGAAACATCAATACAGGAAGTGAATGTATCTAAACATTCATATGTAGGGAGTACTGTGTTAAGGCATCCCAGGGAAAAGGGTGTTAGAAGGTCTGCAAACAACTTGGACTTAGACGAGGTGACAGAGTAGCCTCATAAGGGGTGGCGGAGGTTGAAGTCTCCTAGTATAACAACCGTAGTAGGGAGCCACTTAATAAGATCAGGTAAGTCGACCTTAGTAAACTCATTACTCGGAGCCAAGTGAGATCGAGCAGATTAGTAAGGTCGCTGGACAAATGATGTGCTGCCACTGCACGAAGTCTAGTTTGAAGAGGGTCTGGAGAATAGGGGATAGATTTAGGAATGAGTTTTCCTGCACCTCTCCCATCATTATTACCTCTTTCTATAGAGGTTAGCGACGATTTATATATTTCGAGCGCTGAAAGATGTCGCGATGACATTGTCGAAGTTCCTGCAAAAATATGCACTTTGGTGTACATATGTTTATTAGTTGAGCAAGTTCTTCAAAATAAGAGTAGTAGCCACGACAATTCCATTGAAGGAAGGTGTCCATGCTATGTTGTTATAAATATTATGAGGATGGTCTTTTCTCTATTGTGGCTAGGGGTAATGTGGAGTGGATCAGATGGAGGAAGAAAGTCTGAGACATGGGTCTCGATGAGAGGGGGCAACAAATCCTGGTGGTAAAGAAAAGGCATACAACAGGGATTTAGGTTGTACGACCACTTTTGGGAAAGAGTTTTCAGTGGTATTTTGTGAAGGACTTCGCAAGGAAGGCGAGACAAAATTGAGTTCGACAAAGTCCATCTTATGTGTGATCTGGTTGGTTCGTTGGAAAGCAACAAATGCTCATGTTCAGGAATTGGAGCGAAATCAGTATCTGTCAAGTAAGCAGATTCAGAAATATATGGGGGATATGGGACTGTTTCCATGAAAACGGAGAAGAAAGGTGTCGCCAGAAAGGTGTCATCTTTTTGAAAAGGTGTTGGGGTTGCGATATTGGTATCCGATATAGGATTCGTTGGGTTGACAAAGTCTGATACTGGAGATTTTGCCAGTAAGTTATCATGCGAATGATTTTGGGAGATTGGACAATTTGAGTTAAGAATGGAGACCTCTGGGTCCCTTTTCATGCCTTCAACAGATCCAGAACGCTTAGAGCGTTTGCGTTGGACGTTTATCCATTTTCCTTTCTCGGAAGCGCATGAAGCATTAGAGAGAGAGTGGGTCATTACATCAAGCTCTATTTGGGAGCTATTATCCATTTCATCCGCTAAGGCATAGAATTCTTTAGGAAGTGCTGAGATAAGAAATTTGGAAGAAGAGTTATAGGAGGATTCAGAAGAGCTGGAGTAGTCTTGCAAACTATCAGAGGGTTGATTAATGGGTTCGTCGTAGCCGTGGATTTTGGTACAATCTATTGAAAGTCGATTCATTTTGTCTCAGGTGAAATAAGGAACTTTATGGCGAAGTCTCTTCTGAGTTGCATTTTTACGTCGAGGGTTAGTGTGCCTTGGTTTAGAAATTCGGATGCTTTATATTTTAATGAATAATAATCTTTAGCTTGGTGATTATTCTTTTCTTTGTGTTTAGGAACATCTACTTCAGAAATATGAGTAATAGTGGAAGGCGTATTAGGGGACAGAGACACAGTCCTCTTGCGTGAGTTTGGAGAACCTATCGGGTAGGTATGGGACAGTGTGTTTTGGCAGGAAATGTTTTCCAAGGTTTGTGTTGGATGAACCAACTTAGTTTCACTGTTGGTTTGTTGAAAACTAATGCTCGGGATAGGGTTGTTGATGACATTTTGGACGGGAGATTTTATCAAAGGCTGCTTTTGTACTATTTGAAAAGTCGGTAGTGTGGGCAATACAAGCAGGCAGGCTACAGTAACTGCCTGAGTTTCGCTTGGATTTGGGAGAGGAGTTCTATTGAGATGGAGTTATGTTGGTGGATTAACACGCGGAGACATGGGGGCTGCGGTAATTATAGCATAAGATTGCCATTGTCTTTATGTTTGGTACATAATTCCAAGGCCTCCTGTTCAAACAGATAAGACGGGCATTTTAAGGAAGAAGCACTGTGGGGTCCTCCACAGTTTTTACAGTGTGGTGTATTTTCACAGAGAATGTGAAACTAGGCATATGTTACCCAGTCCCCTACATTATTTCCGGGGATGACCAAACCGTTGACATTTAAAGCAACATCTGTGTCGAGGGATAAACGTGCGAACACTGTAACATGTGAACCCTATTTTTACCTTTGAAGGTGGATGAGGGGTATTAAAGGTCAGCAGTAAACGAGGATTTGGGATGTCAGGCGAGTCCAGGCTAGGGGAAAATCTATAAATGTTTGTAATGGAAAATCTTTTCTGCTGGAAATTTTTAAAAATGACAGCAGTATTTTCGTTTTTCTGTTCAAAAGAATAAATAGTGCCTTTAGATGTGTTTCTTATTTCATCAGGAGTAGAAATTAGAGGAATGTTTCCGAGAGACATTAAGGATGACAAAAAAAAAAAAATTCCGGGTAGCAGCTTTGACGAAAAGGGACCCATTTCTCATTGATGTGACTGGAGGGTCTTCAACTTCAAAAGCTTCTTCAAGTGCATTGATAAGAGGAATGGTTCTTTGCTCAGTAAATCAGTAAAAGCTTTGGAGATAGTGGATCACAGGATGTAATATATCGGGAATGACGTAACAGCTGGTAATCCTGGAGGGGGAGCAGCATATGGAGTAAACGAATGAGAACTACTTTGACGGGGGGCACCTTTGCGGGATTGCCCTAACCGTTTGGGCACCTGGGGTGTTAGGGGCATACCAGTCGACGAATCGCTGAAGTTATGCAAAGGACCCTCAGGTGTAGGAGAAGGAAAAAAAGCGGAAGTACCTGCTGGCCTAGAAGTAGTAGGAACCGAGATGGGGTCAAGCTATGAACCCGACGGATGGTAATTGTTGTTATTAAGCTCTCCTTGATTTAGTAACGTCTTTTCTTTAATAGACTTTTCCATAAAAAATGTAAACCACAAACTTCGTCTCTATGGATGACAAACAAATGAAACATAAAAGTAAATAACAGGATGGGCTGGAAAGGCGTATATTTCATAAGGATTGGTAATCCTTCTCCCCACAACAGGTTGCAGGCCAGAGAGCCACACAACCTAACGGACACCACCCTGTAGGGTAGGCTGTGGATGTGGCCTCGTGAAGAGACACCTTATATCTTCACATCTTCACGTAATGCCTGAGATTATACACCAAAGTGCAGAACAGCCTCCTCAGTGGTTAGTTGAGGCTCAGGTTCCCTACAACTGGCGGCCCGGTCAAAGAAGAGCTAAAGGACTGGTTTTTCTCCTGTACCCCCATCCACGGGGAAGAAGTGTGAGGCGAGCTGAAGATCCATGCGATAAGAGGCACCGGATAGCCCAAGGGCTGTGGCGTTGAAAAAGTGAGGAAAACTTACGTAAACATTTAAAGGGTCTGATGGGACGGAATTAAAAAAAAAAAAAAAAAAATTTTAGAAACTATGATAAAGAAGGTGGATTGAAAAGACGGAAATTTATATGAATAATGAAGGGAAAGGATGAAGGTTGAAAGTTAATGTAAGCAACAATGCTAATGCACGAATGCACAACAAATGCACATACACGTGCTGGGGGTTGGAAGGGACACACAAATACCCATCTATATTGGTTCTCATTGCTATGCCATGGACAAGGCTGTATATCAGTGTTTCTCTAAGTGGGCGATAACGCCCCCTTGTGGGCGCTGGAGGCCTAGATGGGGCAGATCGGCAGTAAGGGGCCTAGAAAAAAATGGCGGGTGTTGAACTATTTCAGTAATTTTAGTTTCATTTTTCTGCCCCGTTTGATGTATAAATTTTTTTTTTTATACTATATTTATAATTTTTTTTATAATATATATATATATATATATATATATATATATATATATATATAATATATATATATATATAATATATATATATATATATTATATAATAATATAATATATTAAACTATTATATATATATAATATATATATATATGTCATTGTGGTTTTTAAGTTTTGGTAAAAGTAAAAAAAAAATTGGGGGGCGCTGAAAAATTATTGATTTTCAAAGTTGGCGGTAGACAAATAGGTTGAGAGTCTATGCGTATATCAAGAACCAAAAACACCACAATTAATAAAAAAATCAATACCCCTTCCCGGGTATATATATATTATATATAATAATATAATATATATATATATATCGAATTTAGATTTGAAATAGATAATTTTATATATTTATATCCATATTACATATTCTGAAATATATATATATATATATATATATAGCTTAGGTTAAAGTTACGTTAGCCGACACCTCCCTTTCTGGAAAAAAAATTTTGATTTTCCAGTTGGTAATTTATTTGTTTGTTGATGCTCGAAATTCATAGACGTCGGCTATTTTTCTATAATTTCAAAAATTTAAAAATCCTTTAAATTACGTATATATTTAGTTTGGTGTTAGGTTAAGCAAGCGTTAATTAAGTGTTATTTAGGTTAGAAAGATTTAAATAAAATAATTAGGGCAGTGTTTTTTTTAATATTTTTATAGGTTTGAAGTTTTTTTACTGAAATTAAATGTGCGTGATATCGAAAACGGACGCTATTTTTTTCTTATAATTTGAAGCTAAGTTTGCGTTCTCTCATTGTTATACGAAAAAAAGAAGAATTAATTTTAATTTAGGCACCGGGGTTGCCGGGAGGCCCGCGGTTAGCCCATGGGCGGTCTACGGGCCATTAGCTGTGACCTTTAAATTTGTGACTGTTTTAGTTTCGTAATAAAAAAAAAAGTATTGTCATGGCGTCTACATTCATTCTACAAACTTTACGGTGTGAAGCCCAAAAAAATATATAACAATTTCTTTTCACTTTTTTGTTAATATTAATTAAATTTACATTTTGAAAATTCATCATACAAAGGAAAGTTTGTTTTTTCTGTTGATATATTTTTCCCTTCTGATTTTCTTCATTTGAAAAAAATATCTCCCGAATAATTTGTTCGTAGTAAAATTTTGCTTGATTACATGTTTTATTTTATAGGATATATATTATATATATATATATAATATATATAGTGTTTATATATATATATAGTATATTATAATATAATATTATATAATATAATATACTATATAATATATAATTAATATATTATATATAATATATATATATATTATAGTATATATAATAATAATTATTATAATTAATAATATATAAATATACATTAATATCATCTATACGACTTCAGTCTGGCGAAACCAAAGGCACGCAACCAACCTAGGCATTTTTCCACACAGTCGCATCGCTACCCAACAGTTTTATTCCCGGTTCCCTATTCCGACATTATATATATAAAATATATTATAGATATATAATATATAATTTTATAATATCATAATATATATACTATACTATATAATATATCTATATATATAATATATAAATATAATATATTCACCTATATAATATATATATATATCCATACTAATAATTATATATCTATTTATTATTACAAGCCTCCTGTGGGCAAACCTAATTCAAAAACACTATCCTAACCAGCCACTTTTTTGCTGAAAGAACAGAAGCCATGCCTTCTTATATCAGATGGGCATGCTTTCTTCTAATTTTCTTGTTTAATTGCCCCCTGGTCTCCCGGTCGACGCCTGCGCGTCTTACTTATTCCCGGAAGGAATTTTGCCAGACCCAACAAACAAAGTTGGAATAAGAAGTATTGGAGGAATCATAGAAAAGCACTCGTTCTCCGCGCTTGTTATTTATAGAATTGTTATTTCATGTCCCCGTCTGAGAAATCGCCTTTTTCTTCACCCTGAAAAACATTTCCTAAAACTTTTTCTTTCCAGCCTCTCCTCATAGACTAATACCCTACTCTACCCATCAAACCCAGAAATTCATCCTTGTTGCTCTACTTTGTGCCTAACTCTCATCTAGCATCATTCTAAGTCTTAACCTCATCCTTGTCACTTAAATAAAGGGGCCCCAAACTTGTGCAGAATACTCTATTATTGGTCCTATACATAGCTATTATACAGTTTACTTTATAACTTCCTTGCTCTTTGTAAACAACATTGAGATTTATTATGCCCAGCATCTTTATTAGCGCGAAGGTACCAGAACTGCAACGTCAGACGCCAGCTACACTGATGCCACGAATGACGCGCACGTTCTAGTCAGTGCTAAACAAAGTCAGTGAAAGCACCATATCACGAACACTTTTTATTGCTTTCCAAAACAAACTGAATTAGCTAACCTTTCAAATTACTGCTAATATAAATTACAATCACTGATCTTTTTTTCATGGTCCACAGGTTCAACAGCAATCCCCATTCATATCGCCAAGATTAAAACTTTATCATTTGAGATAACCAGCTAAAGGTGAAAAGAAAAACCATTTTACAATTTCTACTTAAAAATTTCCATTTGACACATATTAACAACTTGCCCCACATCCCCACCCAGAAGTTTATCAAGATCAATTTTGAATCTTACACTATACATCCTTCCACTTCCTAACTGAGTTGCCACTTTGGTATCATCTTTGCAAACTTAGGAAACCTTGCATTAAAGTCCATGGTCTAAATCACTATAGAGATATGTGAGGAACAATAGTAACCCCAGCTCTGAACCCTGTAGGACACCACTCTTCACATTTCCCAAGAATGACTATTGCCATTTAGTTGGATACACCACAACTGATTTTCTATCCACAAACTACTCTTTAATCAACCCCAATTCATTGAAACACACCTTGACCTAGTTCACCACTCAAGTCCTGCTCTCTATAAATACACCAATTTCGCTTCCTTCATACGTAAAATATGCTTAGACCACAACTTATTCTCTTAATTTCAATGCTTTCTCTCCAACAGCTTCATCACTGCCCTATGCGTACTCTCTACTTATTTCTGGCCACTTAGTATCGGGCGCTCTGATTGGAATGACACTTTGACTGCTGGATGCAACGCTCTCCGAGCCTTATCTGCCCCACTACACGATGGGAGCAGACAATGATACCTAATCGTGTGAACAACGGGCAAACAACACAGAAAACCAACATGAGCATGTTCATTCCTATACTTCGCACTAAATCTTTCTCTCCTCATAAATCCATGGTTCGAATCGTGCTTGTTCTCTGGCCGATTCAGGCTAGAGACAAGACGCGTATATCGGTGAGTGCGAAATATTTCCTTCACCTATCAATTTTGCATTAGTTTTCACTCAGTTCGGAATCGTTGCACAGGGATACTCTAAACGAGCAAGGCGGGCTTTCATCATAACGAAATGTGCGCTAACCCTCCCCTTTTGGAATTCCTATACTAACAAATCTTTTCTGGCCTCTTGCCCGAAAACATCTCTAACAATTTCTGTAAATCATTCTTTCCCCCTCTTATCCGATCTGATGGCTCTGTTGCTAACTCTTTAACCTGAAAAGGCCATCTCTTCGGCCTCCTAATTTCCTCTAACTCAAACCCTGGACATTTCTGGCATTCCTCCTCCTTCTCCTTCTCCCTCTCCCTCTCAGGTGACCAATGTCTTACCTGTGATTACATTTAATGAAGTTCATTGGTTCTTGAAATCTATGAAGTTAGGAAGGCGGGTGGCCCCGGATGGCATTCCTCCCCGATTTTTGAAGGAAATGTTCTTACGTGCTGACCCCGCCCCTTGTTCAACGTTATTCTTCTATGTCTCAATACTAGCCCAATTACTAATACTAATACCCCGCCCCTCGTTCAACCTATATTTCTCTAGTCTCAATCCTGAGCTCAATACATAATACTAATACTACTAGTCTATATATATATTCAATACTAATTCTCTTCCAATCTTCGTGTCCCTGCTGAATTTTAATCTCACTCTATATATTCTGCGTCTGTTCTCATCTTGCGTAATTTGCTTCAACTGTAAATATAACTGCGTGTGCAATCTATCCTCTGTCACTCCCTTGAATAGGGCTACTGCCCGGAGTGTGGTGACAACTAAAAAAAAAAAAAAAAAAAATGTACCACTCCACCTATACCACATTAGAATTAACTTCTTTTTATCAGGCCTTATGTTATACCTTATCAAAAGTTTACTATATATATATATAAATATATATATATATATATATATATAATTAGTATATATTATATAAGTATATATATATAATATGTTATATATATATATATAATATATATATATATAGTATATCATATATATATATATAGAGAGAGAGAGAGGAGATGGAAGAATGCGGCCGAAATAGTTTTTTTTTTTTAAATTAGAATTGAAGAAAGGAAATAAAATAAAAAAAAAAAACAGCAAAAAAATATATATCTATTTATTCATATTAAATTTCAATAATAATAATTAAATAATAATAATTAATAATAATTAATAATAATAATTA
>JABUQX010120379.1:0-7500 GCA_015478945.1 Trachelipus rathkii | reverse complement strand
ATATATAATATTAAAATAATATATAAATAATTTTTTTTAATAATAATATTTTAAATAAATTTTATATATTTTAAATAATTATTTTAATAAGTATATATTATATATATATATATAAATATAGTATATATATATATATAATTAATATATATATATATATATATATATATATATTATATATATATATTAGCTAGTATATATATATATGATATATATATATAATATATATTATATATATATATATATAATATATATATATATATATATTATATTATATATATATAATAAATATAATATATATATATATAATATTATATTCTCCCAAAATTCATTTTTTGAATTAATGACAAGGGCTGTAAGTTGTCATGCTTGCTCTAATTGTAGATTATTAAATGTAAGACGAAGGAGCAAAATAAGTAAACCAGTTAATTAAATATTATCATCACAGCTTATCACAAGCTATTCGTAACATCGATAGTTTGAAAAAGTTCTTAGTAGAAAAGGATTCATATGTCATGCAGGCTTAATACAGATTTAAATTACCATTTAATTTTTTAAAATTTTTATATTATAACAATTATATTTTATTTTATATTTTTTTAGTTAAATTATTAGTTATTTTTATATTTAGCTCCACTGAAAGGGTGGAAACCTACCTTGATTGTATCAACCTTAAGGACTGTCCATCGGAAACCATTGCGCCGAGGAAGAAATAGTTTTTCTGGAGTGCTCTGGATCATGAGTTTCGGGCAGAAGGAAGAAGATGCTGGTTCCAACTGACAGGGCGAAAGTCCTACCTGGGAGATGGTACATTATATAACCCTATATAGTATTTATATATATATATATATATATATATATAATAATATATAATATATATATTATATAATATACTATATATATAATAATATATATATATATATATATGTTATATATATATATATAGATATATATATATTATTATATATATAATATTGATATATATATATAGTATACTATATATATATAATATATATATATATATAGGTATATAATATATAATATATATTTAATATTATATATAGTATAATATTATATATATATATTATATATAATTACTATATATATTATTATATATAACTGACTATATATATATATATATATTATATATATATATATATATTAATAGCAAGCCCCCTATTATGATGTGGTGATGTATATATATATACTTATATACTATATATATATATATATCATATATAAATATATATATATATAGTATATATATAGTTATATATATATATTATATAGTATATATATATATATTATATATATAAATATATATATTATATAATATTATAATTATAATATTATTTATTTATAAATTATTTTTAATAATTTAATTATTATATATTATACTAATTATTTAAATTTTTTAAGTAATTTTATGGTCTTAGAATTCCATATACGAGTACAATATTAAACTCGAAAATTTTATTTAAAGTATATTACTCATTAAAAATGATTTAGATGATGATAAATAAAAACTCTTTAGTTAACTAATAAAGATTTCATTGGCTTAAACTATATTATTTTTCATTTATAATCTTTGAGAGATAAAAGACAAAAAATTTTATATTACAAAATAATATATATATATATAGCCTAATAAATAATATATATATTATATATTAAATATTATATTATGATATATATAATATATATATAATATATAATATATATATATTATATATATAATATATACAGATATATATATATATATTATATATATATATATAACTATACTATATTATGTATATAATATTATTAGATATATGTTTATATATATATAATATATATATATATATAGTATACTATATACATAATATATATATTATTATAATACTATATATATAGTATATAATATATATATTATATTATACATATATATTTTATATAAGAATTACCTTGTTCAATTGGATGACATGATCATAAAAAATTATTATTCTAGTCTATTCTTAGTAATAAATTTTTATTATTTAAAATCTATTTATTTTTTTATTCATTGCTTATATCATCGAGAATATAAAAATATACCCCTCTAAAATTATCCTTTTCCTAATATCTGATTTCGTAAGACGGAAACATTAGAACAATAAATATTGGCTGAGCAAAATGACGCGGAATTCTAATGCCTTGGGATGTTAAGGAGAAGTCCTTTGTATAAATTCCCTTTTTAAAGATCGATATTATGAACGCAATAAAAGCCAAAATAGACGTTATATTGGCCTTCAGGATTTTCGTTCCTGAAATACAAAAGTAATCTCATAAATTCTGTTTCAGAATTATAAAGCACTATTATTTTTTCTTCTGTCCTACTTATTTATTATAATTTTGTTACTAATTAACAATTAAAATAATAAGACAATAATATAAATAATAATAATATAATAATAATAATAAAATAATGAATAATAATAATAAATAATAATTAATAATAAAATAATAATAATAATAATAATAATAATAATAATAATAATAATAATATATTATTTATTATTATTTTATTATTATATTATTATTATTATTATTATTATTATTATTATTATTATTATTATAATAAATGTAATTTTTAAAAGTATAAATTTAAATCTGAAACTAAATCATCAAAGGATGCTATCTGGTCTACTCCATGAAATTAGTAAAACTACTATATACAAGAGAATAAAATATTTTTTTGATTTTGATATATTATTTATTTACATATTATCTATTATTATCATTATTATTATTATTTATATGTATTATTATTATTATTTTGTGATCTACTGCTCATTATTATTATTATTATTATTATTTATTAGAGCTACTCGTGGGCTATAGCCGATCTACGCTCGAGTGCTGCTCCAAATAAGTTCAATAATTAATATTTCAGAATCAAAAGCCATGTAATGAATTCTCAAAATAAAAAAAGATAATCCTAGATATAATAATAATAATAATAATAATAATAATAAAATCAATAATAATAATAATTAATATATGAATATCAATAATAATAATACATAATAATAATTAATAAATAATAACAATGTGAATTAAAGGCTGGATTTGAAAACAGTAGTTTTAATGAAAATCATATAGATATTGGTATGTCAACACAACTGCCTGGCGCCTAACTTACAGTTAGAACTAGATAATTAAACCTTTCTGCGACCGCTTAATTGATGACGGCTTATTATACGAACTTACATTACCTTAGCTTCTCTATACAATGACCACTTGATATTGAAGTTTTATGGCATTTGTAATGACTCTCCCGTATTGGCGAAACTTCTTATCTATTAGTCGAATTTTCAGTTCTGGAGGGATTGATGCAAATTGGAAATTTAGTAGCTGTTCCAATTATCAGATGCGTCCACTGTGATTATAGCTTATAGTGGCATTTGAATGATTGTGACGTATTAATTCCCTTTTTGTGTGAGTGATTTTGGATGTTAAATGTTTAGAGATTTTCTCTCCAAAATAGACAGATGGTCCAATTTGCAAGGCCGAGGGTATATAAACTCGTTCCGATGGGTTGTGGGTGTAGTTAATGGGATAGGTTCGATGATAAGTAATAGTATCAGTATTGAAGATTAACATGTGGTCAAAAGATCTATTTCTTTGTAAATGTACCTATAAGATATATGAAATTGTGAGTTATAGGAAATATCGGGGAAATTGGCTTGTTCAGCAGGTTGTGTTGGATTATGAAATTTATTAAAAGCCAAACATTTACAGGAATTGATTAGAAAGGGAGGATTTGAGAGAGAGAAGTAAACAGAGTAAAAAGATGATTCATTTTTTCTTGATACGTGATATCTTTTCTTGTTATCCCTACCTTATTTCGGACCTACGTCGCCTAGAAAGTAATAAGTTTAAAATTATGAAAAGTAACCGATTAATTGAATTTTTAAAACAGTGCATTCGATAGCAAGTTATCCCTGTTTCTTTAGTGCCTCGCAACTTTATCAATTTCAGTAATTCTCCCTTTGCTGATGTTTACAGAATAATTTTAAGATACAGTATTAAATCGAGTTAGATCCATTTGAAGGGGATATATTTCTTCACAGACGCTATTCATGCTCATTTGAAAAGGTTAATGCATCCTCTCCTTTTGAAGCATTTTTATGACCGTATTTTTTTTATAGATATTAGTAAATCCTCTGCACATATCATTGCAAGTCCTAATTACAAATTACAAGGCTTAATAAGAAATTCCCAATGGACAAAGTTTACTCGCACACAGATAGTTAATAATTTGTCGTCTCACACTTTGAGTGCTGCCGAGAGAGAAGTCTTGAGCCTAGGACTTAATTTTTTCATTCGTAAGAACAAAAGAACCAAAATTAACACCATTGCTCAGTTATCTGAATTCAAATGCATTTTTGTCATTGTTTATTAAACTTTTGAAACAAGAAAGCTTTGATATACCCTAAAGATTCATTAACGCAATTGCAAGTTTGCATAGCAATAAAACTAATGAAATAAGAAAAGCCAATAAGGGCGGTGGTGTTGTCATCCTGGACAAATCTGATTATTTAGCCAAAATGAATTCCTTGCTTAGTGATGTAAACGTATATGAGCCGCTTAATTGTGACCCCATTAATTCTTTAACCTATCAATTCAACAGATAGTTAAGTTAACTGTTTATAACCCTACTTTACCTTATATGTACGGCATTCCAAAATTACATAAAGAAAATCATCTCTTAAGACCTATTATTTCTAGTCGTAACGATGTCTTCTTCAAACTAAACATACCATAATTAGCTTCGACGTCATTAATCTCTTCACCAATGTCCCCATTGATCATGTATTTCAGTTTTTGTCCGAAAAGTTAAGTTTACTCTCTTTATATGTCTCAATTTCAGACTTCACCTTTTTGTTGAAGTTGTGCATCAAACAAAACACCTTCTCCTTTAATAACACCTTTTTCAGACAAATTTCTAGAGCTAGTATGGGGGATAGTTTGAGCCCCATTTTGTCCTGTATATTATAGAGTTTTTTTTTTAAAGCAGACTCCTTCCTTCCATAACCTTATTTCTTCTCATACATAGTTGGTTTCGTTATGTCGATGACTTCATTGCAATTATATCCGAATCTTTAGCCATTGAAAATTTCTTGCAACAACTCAACAACCTTGCTCATTCCATTATATTTACTTATGAACTTCCCCAAAATAACAAAATCTTTTTCCTTTTCCACAACCTTAATTCGTCCATTACATAGTTTGGTTTCGTTTTATGTTCACGCGACATTCATTGCAATTATACCGAATCTTTTCCCATTTTAAAATTTCTTGCCAACAAGCTCATTCAACCTTTGCTCATTCCATTATACTTCCTTATAAACTCTCCCAAAATAACAAAATCTCTTTCCTTGATTTAGACATACACACCCACAATTCTAATTTTTATTTTTCCATTTATCGCAAACCCACTAATACCAGCAGTATATTATATTACTTCTCTAACCACCCCCTCCACATAAAAAAGTCTGTAATATTTAATCAATTTTTGCGTGCATTTCGTATATCTGACCCCCCAATTCTTACAAGAAGAAATTTATCATCTTTTAATCTGTTTACTTCTCTCGCACATCCTCCCTTTCTAATCAATTCCTGCAAATGTTTGGCCTTTAATAAACTCCATAATCCAAACCAATTTCTCAGATTGTATCGTGCAATTTGCATTCCTTTGCAACTACATTACAAGATCTTTCTAACCGCAAGTTAATTTTCAAATACCCCTGTACTTTTCATAGCTACCTTATCCACAATAACAATAACAAATTGTAACCCGGAGGAGGTGTATATACCGTCTCCATCATGAATTGTCCTTCTGTCTATTTTGGAGAGACCCTCAAAACTCTTACCACCAGAATCACTCAACACAAAAATGACATTAATCGTCCCAACATTCAAAATGCTATTTATCAACATATAATCAACAGTGACCACTGATAAATTGGAACAGTTCTAAATTTCTGTTTGCAGCATACATCCGAACTGAAAATCAACTAATAGAATTCTTTCTTATTAAAAATTATAATAACTTCAATATCTCAAAAGGTTTTTGCTCCTTAGACCTTGTAATAAATAGTTTTCTTAAAACCGTTTTCCAATCAGACCTTTAATCACGTTATTATTATTATTATTATTATTATTATTATTATTATTATTATTATTATTATTATTATTATTATTATTATTATTATTATTATTATTATTATTATTTTCTTGTTGTTATTATTATAATATTATTATATTATTATTATTACAATTATTATTATTATTATTATAATTATAATTATTATTATTATTATTATTATTATTATTATTATTATTATTATTATTATTATTATTATTATTATTATTATTATTATTATTATATGTTGTTATTATTATTATTCATTATTGATTATTATTATGTATTATTATTATTATATTATTATTATACCTTTGGCTGTTGTTACTTATTATATATTATTTATTTTTTATTATTATATTTATTAGTTATTATTAATATATTATTATTTATTAATTATTATTATTATTATATATTTATTATTATTATTATTATTATTATTATTATTTTATTATTACTGTTGTTGTGTTGTTGTTGTTGTTTGTTGTTGTTGTTGTGTGTTGTTGGTTGTTGTTGTTGTTGTTGTTATTTTGAATTTTATTTTCATTATTAATGTTTATGCGTTATCTTTGTATTGTCTATGTCACATTGTCATTATTTTTATTTTATTATTTATTATTATTACTATTTCTTACTTCGCTATTTTATGTCATGTTACTTATCATTGTTGAATCACCTTTGCTAATAATTTCCCTTTATCCATTAATTTTTGTTGACTCAGTGTTAATATATTAGTAATCTCTTATACCGCCAACCAATACTTTTTGCTTTTCGCAGCTTACTTCTAGATTCCAATTTGTTTTTCCTTTACAATTTGATTTTTGGCTGACGTCTTGAGGAAGACACAAGGGAGTGCCGAAAACGTAACCTCTTTGGTTTCCCCCATCTCCTTTTCAATTTCTCACGATTAAAGTGTCAATTTTTCTCCTTTTTCATTTTACCCTCTTCGTTTAGATTCTAGTGTGTTTTTTTTACTTTAATATATATAAATATTATAATATATATATACTATATATATATATATATACATTATATATATATATAATATGAATATATAATCTACTATAATATATATATATATATATATATATATATTATATATATATATATATACATATATATATATATATATATATATATATATATAATATAATATAATAATATATATATAATATATATATATATATATATATATATATTATATATATATATATATAAATATATATATATATATATATATATATATACTATATATTAATATCTATATATATATATATATATAGTTATATTACTTATATACTATAGATATATATAGTATATATTATATATATATA
>JABUQX010120378.1:12500-20000 GCA_015478945.1 Trachelipus rathkii | reverse complement strand
TGAAATTCTAATGTTGCATTTTCTCTGATGGCTTCAAGTTTAGTTTTAACTAAAGGACTTACGAGATTTGTTCCTGACAGCGACGAATTATATAAAATTAATTTAACCTCTGCACTTTATATTATTAACAGATATGATACTTAAAATTTTTTAGTGTCTAGAAAATTTCGGGGGGGGCCATGTATATATATATATATATATATATATATATATATATATATATATATACATATGTATACATATATATATATATATATATATATATATATATATATATATATATATATATATATATATATATAAATATATATATATATATATATATATATATATATATATATATATATATATATATATATATATATATATATATAGGGATATACATAGATATATATATATATATATATATATATATATATATATATAGCATATATATATATATATATATATATATATATATATATATATATATATATATATATATATATATATATATATATATATATATATATATATATAGTATATTTAAACATTTATATATATATATATATATATATATATATATGAGAGGAAAATATTGCAGAAATATTTACATCC
Source organism: Trachelipus rathkii (assembly GCA_015478945.1). Lineage (NCBI taxonomy): Eukaryota > Metazoa > Arthropoda > Malacostraca > Isopoda > Trachelipodidae > Trachelipus > Trachelipus rathkii. The sequence goes on along the minus strand of JABUQX010120378.1, from coordinate 19,403 downwards.
TTCACGCTAATTCAAAAAAGGAGACAAATTTTTTTTACAGAAGTAAATTAACATTTCAAAACTCAAAAAATGTCTGTTTACAAGTTTGGTTTCAACAAAATAATTTTATTTTGTTATATTGTTATCTAATTTTTTATTTTATTTTTTCGTTTGATCAGAATTCAAGTTTATCGAAAAGTAGTTCTGTAATTCTATCATTTCTAATTACGTTTATGAAAATTTTGAAAATTTCTTTATGAGATTTCCGAAAAGTTACAAAGTAAGAAAAAATTTATTTATTCATTTCATTATTTCATTATTTATTTATTTATTCATTTTCTCCCATTTTTATTTATTTGTTTATTTATTTAATGATTTTTCGTGAAGATTTTACTTAAAATTATTCAAATTTGAAAGATATATATATATATATATATATATATATATATATATATATATATATATATATATATATATATATATATATATATATATATATATATATATATATATATATATATATATATATATATAGATTATATATATATATATATATATATATATATATATATACATATATATATATATATATATATATATATATATATATATATATATATATATATATATATATATATATATATATATATATATAGTATATATATATATATATATATATATGTTTTTAACAGAAAAAGCAGCAGTTTTGTTAGATCTTCATGATGATTCAATATCTTAATGCATAGTGTAGATAGGGATATGAGTAGAATTGGGAAAGAGAGGAAATGTTTCAACATGAGGGAAATTAGAGATGAGCATCCTACTGTGCACAAACGTTGCTGTATTAGTGGTTCGTTTAAAAGAAATGGTAATCTTTTTGTTTGAGTTTGAGGAATGTGTCAAAGAATTAATTAAAATTTGTTTCATAAATTATGATGTAGTAATTAAATGTAAAACAAGAAATGAAAAAGGTTAGTTTGTAGTGAAAACCCCAAAAGGTTCAATGGAAAATTTTAAAGAAAACGATAGTATTAAAGATTTAGGCATTTGTTAATGTTTATTACACTTAGAGGGACGAAAGTAAAGATTGACCAATAGGTGGCTGACTTTTACTTGTGAGTGATGACGATTACTATATTAATTTGAATAGCAAAATTGAAAATAATTTCTTAGGTCAGAGTAGTCTAAAGCTGACATCATGTCTGATTTTGTTAAAAATAAATTGCAATCAGCGGAAAATTTGCTGAGGGGTTTTACTTTATTCATTGCCATTTATTCGTTGGTTACTGCGTCAGTTTTTTCACATTTGGCTGATTTAAATAATTGTCGTCCTGACTGAGGCCGAGACTGCCATTCTTGCGGTTTATCTAATGGTATTCCTTTAGTTAAAAAAAAGAATAATTTTATTTCCTTTACACTTTGTTATTATTTTTAACTAAAGGACACCATTGCAAACCCAAAGATGGCAGAGTCGGGGTCTCGACTTCCCAGGACGACGGGAAGTCCCCCTCTGTCCCTGTCGGCTCGAGCCCCAACAGAAAAATTTTTTTAAATATTTCCAACGAATAAATGCAAAAAAAAAAAAAAAATTAAACCCTCCTTAGAATTTTCCGCTGATTCCAAATATGTAATTTGTTTTACTGTAGGTGCTGCCGTTCTCGAGTTACATGATGTCAGCTTTAGACACTCTGACCTAATTTTTATATATAATTATAATTTTTATAATGATATATAAATATATACTTACACACTGTCACAAGACGGGATTCCAATCGGTAAATAAGCGTGAAAATCCATGGAATTCGTTTTATTCAAAACAAAAAAATAAAATAGTTCCTATTATCTACGGTGCAACCGCCTACAGATCTTAATTCAGATGCAAAAAAGATAAACTCTTCAAAGTCTTCAAATTCCAAATCACATCTATGTCTCTCAGTAGACTTCAATGGACAATCAGTAACCTCACTTGTAATTCACAAGTCACTGTTCAGTGTATAGTTTCTGAGATAACTTGCAGCCTCTCACAATATCTTCTGATGACTTCAGGATGAGTTCAGAATATACTTTCTATGATGATTACTGAATAGTTACAGAATAGTTCTTCCCAAATAATATGAATTCCTTCTAAAGTAGTTTCTCTTAAGTGAACGCTAGTCACTTTAAACACTCTCTCTAAATATAATATTCTCAATTGATCATCATTCAACAGACACGAAGTCTTCTAGTAACACTTTTTCGTAAGAGAGTTTCAACAGACACGTAGTCTTCCAAAGGTAAATTTCGAACGAGAGATAGAACCCCAAATGATAGAACTCTACCCCCGCGTGTGAACTAATTAACTTGTATTTATATACTTTTACGGTATACAAGATGTCAAAGTGTGAAGTTACTTCCGGGCAACCTTTTTTCCCACCGGAATTATTTTATTTCAAAAAAGAAATCTTTAATAAAAATCTCATTCACACATATCAATCTTGCAAAATAAATAATATTTCCAAATCTTCGTAAAATTTGGCCACATAAAAATTGTCTTAAATTAATATATTTCCCAAATAAATTAAAATTTATCCGCTCTTTTTCGCAAAGCTCAGAATTTGATTATAATAATTCTTTTAATGCAACACACACTATTTAAAACAACAGTAAGATATGTGTAAGAACTGAAAATGAGAAGCAATGAAAATAATAATACCATAAAATTGTAACTGATAAAACTGTTCTTCAAAAGCATCATATTTATTATTATATTAATTTTGAAGCTTAAAATCTGTAAGGCAGTGTAAGTCAGTGGTCTCCAAAGTGGGGTACGCGTACCCTGGGGGTGCTCCCAGAGGTACGCGTACCCCACTTTATATATATATATTTTGGGGTACGACAAAGAAGTAGGCTCACAATAACTTGCGAGTGTATGATCCTATTCACTTGAGTGCTCTGAGGTCCTCATTGGTAGCTGTTGTTCTGTATTTATTTTATATATATTTAAATATATATATTATATTATATTAATATTATATATTATTTTATTATTACTAATTATTATTACACATTTAATTCTTATATTATATAATATATTATATTATATTATATTTTAGACCTATAGGGGTACAACTTATAATTATTTTTGTCCTTAGGGGTACGACGATCAAAAGTTTGGAGATCGCTGGTGTAAGTGAAGAGAATTGATGTTAATGAGAAAAATGGAGGCAAGGGAACGTCTCAATAAAACAGTAAAAAATATGCAAGAGGAGGATATCAGACAAGAGGTATTAGATTGGAAAATTTTATATTGCTTAATTAAATTTAAAACTATTAAATGAAAAACTTAAAAAAATAAAAATTAATATTATAAGCTAAATGACCTACGATTGAAAATTAATTATATTTCAGCGAAAATAAAAATATACATGTTATTTAGATTGAAACCATTAAGAAAAGAAATAGTTAATTTAAATTTCATAATTAAAAACTTTGCTTTGTTATTTTTTTTCAAAAAATTTATTCTTCCTTTTCAAATTTTAATCAAAAGAGAATTTGAAAAATTAATTCAGAGAGCGGTTCTTAAATATCTTATTGAACATTAGGTTTATTTAACTTCAATACAATATATTATATATAATATAATATATATATATATATATATACTATAATATATATACTATATATAATATATATATATATATATATATATATAGTATATATATATATATCTATAGTATATATATACTATATAACCCTCATATATATATATAATATATATATATACTATATATATACTATATTATATTATATTATATATATTAATATATATATATATACTATATATTAATTATATATATATAGTACTAATTATATAAATATCATAATATATACTATATAATATTATATATATATATATTATATATATTATACTGTATATAAATAGATATATATAATATATATATATATATAATATATATATTAGGAGTTGGAAAAAAAACCATGGTTTTTTTACAACCCTAAACCCAAAAACATTGGTTTTTTTAAAATAAACCAAATAAACAATGGTTTTTTTTTGGGTTTTATGGTTTTTTTATGCTATTTTGATTGGTTTTAATGTGGTTTTTTTTGTTGGTTTTAATAGATTTTAAAAGGCAAAAAAATCACTACATGGAAACTGTATACACACGTTTGCTACACATTATTGTTTAAAATTCCTTAATCAATTTCTTTAGATTCTTAAATTTCAAATTTTCTTTATTTTTAAACTGGTATAAAATTATTATTATTTTTTTAAGTTTTTACATTTAGAGAGCTAGCAAAAATAAAAAGAGTGTTTATAAAACCGACAATATTAAATGAGCTCATCATGAAAAAAAGGTTACACTTTATTATTTACAAAAAAAAAACTAAATGGTAACTACAAAAAAAGACAATTACATTAAAGAAAATATATTCAAATTATTCTATAACAATATACAAATGAATCTCTTATTTACCTTTATATTTTAATACTAGGAATACTATTATATATATATTATATATATATATATATATATATATATATATATATATATAATATATATAACCTATAGGAACATGGTTCTCGTATATATATATTTCATATTATATATTATATATATATAATATAGAGAGACGAGAGGAAGAATGGGTGAGGAGCGGAAGAGATCGACGAAGAGAGACGACCGCGAGACACCGACCTGACCGAACGCATGCACGACCGAAGAAGACTGACGTCACGACGACACCCGCAGCAGTCGAAAGAGATAGGAGAGTGACTCAGGCGACACTGCACAGCAGACGAGAGAACGAGAGAGATCGACGAGAGAGACGCACGACACGCTTCTGCGAGCACCCTGAGACGATGAGAGGAGAGAGAGACTCATCATTAAAAGTCGAAACTGACATTATCATAACGAAAAATATATCTAATACAAAAAAAAACATAACATGCTTCCACCCCTAGCTAATCCTTAAGCCTGTTCCTGACATCACCGCTCCACAAACACTATTTCAATGTTGCTTGCTGCACCAAGGGTCCAAAAAGAGTTGAAAACATAACACCTTTTCAACATTTCCAAGCACGTTGCCATGAACCGTACTCGTGCACAACTATGTTACTACGTCACATCAGTATCATACGCCCTCAATACGTAATCACTTTTCTTTGACGACTGCAATCCTGTAACCAATGGATGTAAGGACCAGTCACTGCTGACAACAGAGAAGCTCATACAATCCATCAGCACTGAAAACTATTCAAGTGAACATCGGCAGGAGAACTGATTGCATCTTAAATTTTATATTCCATATGACAATCTCCGCAAATCTGCTCCTTTCGAAGCATACTCACTCCCCTCTTGTCGCCTATACTTGCAACGATCTATACCTGATTGGATCCTGAATATCTTCCGCAGTGAACAATACATAATATATCGCCTCACATAAGTGACTCTCTCGTTACACTCGACGCCAGCAGTGCCTACGCCTTCCGAGTTTCATCTTTATATTGCTGTATCAAATCTTGTCTGCATGTATATTGATTCGTGTCCAGCTGACACATTAAGCCCTGCTTCTTAGTACCATATTCATCTACATATACTATTCTGACACCGCAAACTATTAAGACCATCGAGTCACTTACGTCATATACCCGCTCATTGCCTTCTAGCTGCGCTTGAATGATGATGGCCCACCATCACTCACCACTCAGAATGAGTTTTGATTAAATCTTCTTCTCGAAATCGTGGCCGGCGACCCCGTTGAGGCGCATAGGCCTAGAACAATTCGACTAATCCTCCAATCTAGCTTCCCGTAAACCACACGACATCATGTATCACCTTAAACCATCCTTAAATTTACAACATACCCTCATCATAGTCTGTAATGCGATCCTCTCCTCTATACAACAACAGACTGATATATATTATATATATATCTATATATTAGATCCTACCATTCTACCATATAGCACACCTACCAAAATCGTACTATCTTTACTCAACGCCAGCTACCCGCGTAATGTATGCAAGAGCCACCGATTACATACCGTATACGATAACACGAATAAGATCATCCATAGTCCCTATCTGACTCAACCGTACGTATACGTAACCTAAACAAACACCAAGTTATCCACACCTAACTGCTAATATAATCTCAGCATCCTGGTCATTTTCACCCTCAGCTGACCTGTAATGACTCATCTTCTAACCATTCCGGATATCCACTCTCAATCTAGATCCTGCTAATGACTAATAAATATACCGTAACATCCATGGCCATCACCGCACTTATATAACGGCTCACCTGCACCTTATATATCATAAAAGCATACACTATATGATCATATTACTCGCTCACTCTTACCTACATCCTATATATAATAAATATATCATATATATATATAATATAATCATATATATATATGTAATATTATATATATTAATATATATATATATAATATATAAATATACTATATATATATACCTACTACCCTATACTATATATATATAATACATACTATATACTATATATATATATATATATATATATATATAATATATATACTATAATATATATGGTTCTATAGTATAGTAATCAATACTACTCTATATATATATATACATATAGTATATATCACTCAGGCACAAGGTCAAGTGGAGGAGATATTGCTTTCATTATGATCATTTCTCCTCAACAACAAATATAAAATCTAGTGGCACGAAAATTTTGATCTCTGGCTCTCCATTCTTAACCCAGGCAGTCTATCTTCCGAAATCTTCTGCAGAAAAAACTTCGTACGGATGAAGTAATCTCCACTATCATAGCAACCACTGCCTTAAATATGATAACCTAGAAGCCATTAAATATAAAAATAATATCAGTGCTTAAGAGATCTATGACATTGAAATGCGAATTTAGGGT
>JABUQX010120378.1:0-10000 GCA_015478945.1 Trachelipus rathkii | reverse complement strand
ATTTTTTTTTTTTTTTTTTTTTTACCATTGACACCGGACCGCTCAACTGGGCAGAGCCGCTTATTAACATGGGAGCTGGGTGTTGAACGGCTTCAAATATTCATCTAACGCAAATTACGCGAATGAGCACAGGACGCAGGCTTTAAAGTAAGGGAGATTAAACTGAGTAGGGAAACACAGAAGATGAAGAAGAATTCCAACAGAACAGAGGTCGGCAGGAAGAAAGGAAGCAATCCGCACGAAGCACCTCCTGTGATATGAGTTACTAATATCAACAAGCAAACACTCCATAGTCCGCACTTGCTGCCGATACATGCACACCTTTCGTGGGCTCAGTTGGGCGCGTTTCGTCACAAGGGTGGTGACGCGTCGAGTGGGATAAGTTCCCCCGAGCACTTGGCCGCTTACTAAGCACATTACATTCATGATGGATACCCTATAGAAAAGGAGATAAAGCACCGACATCGCTGCCTCAAATGAATAGAGGTCAAGGTGAACTAGAACAGTACAGGGTCAAGTTATAAAGCCTTTTTGCCTTTGACTCGACCCTACCAAAAAGCCGGGGTGTAACCAGAGCCCCCCAGATATGAAGAGCGTACTCTCATACAGAAAGGGCGCGATGAGACCCTTGTATTGCTGGAGCAACTGAGAAGAGGAAAAAAGGTCACGCAGTCTAAACAGAAACTTCCCAGCTTTTCTTTGAGGCCGCCCTATGAACCGTTGTGATGTGAGGTTTCAAGCACACATTTTCTCTTGTTTATGTTAAGGCCAAGAATGTTATATTGTTCAACAGGAGAGAGACAGGAACCGTCGAAAGAGATAGGAAGTTAGAGAAGGTGTCTTAGAGAGGGAGATTTGTAGAAGTCTGGTGTTATTAAGAATTAAATTTCACCAAGGTTGGAGACGGACACCACCCGGAAACTTCTGTCCAGATCAGCAAGAATATAATCGGAAAGGTTGTGAGACGAGACCGGCGGCGCCAATGTCTAGGGAGTAAAAGACGGAGCGAATTGAAATTAGTTGAAGAATGAAGGGTCGAGTCATCAGGAATATGAGTGGATAGAGTAGATGTGCAGGTGAGGAAGATCATTAATGAAAAGCAGGAATTAAGTAGTGAGTTAAGACAGAACCCTGAGGAACTACCACATATTGAAGATAAAAAAGACAGAAGACAGTCGGCCCCATCGCCAACCAAGCATCCGATACTTGACGCGATTTGAAAGAAAGCTAGACATAAGTCAAGCAAAAGAGAAGGAGGAAAAACCAAAGTGAGGCGGAGTTGGGCGCATCAGGGACGCAGTGCCAGTACCAGTGTTTCCTAAGGCGGAAAATGCATAAAATCGGAATTAACATTAGGAAAGTTATAATCGCCAGAGACCTCGAGCGCCGAAAGCGCGACTAGTGCGATCGGAAGAGGAAGAGAATGAGATTCCAATTGGTCTAAGAAGTGAGAGTTGGAAAGGGTTTCAAAGATCTTAGATTAGAATAGCAAGTTAGAGCTTATAGGGCGATTAGTTGAAAGGATCAGAGCGGCTTCCTTCTTTTGGAATAGGTTGGACATATTGCGCGCTTCCAACACTGAGGGAAAGTTGCTTTAGTAGCTGAGGCATAGAGAATATTAGTTATTGAACGAGGGGCGTGGGTCTAGCACGGAAGCTACAGCTCCCTCAAAACTGGGGACAGGATGCTATCCGGACCACCCGCCTCCTTACGTTCATAGATTCCAGGAAGCCATGCACTCATCAAATGACACATTATTACTTATATAATATATATATATTAAATATATATTAATATATTAATTATACTATATACTATATATAATATATATACCTATAGTATATAACTATGATATACTATAATAATATACTATTGATAAGACGATAACGCTCATCCTGTCTACACCTCATCCGCACGATGTGATAAGGTATGAGTAGATCAAAATATATCATATATATTATATATATATATTACTATATTATATATACTACTACTATAATATACCTATATATCATATATATATATACCATATACTATATATATATATATATATATATATATTATGTAATACGTCTAATAGTTCCGTAATTAACTCTTTTCTCCTTTTCAGCTACAAATTTGATAGTTACTAGCTACTACGAGTGATAAACTAATCAACTGATATTACAGCAGATCGTCTAACTAAATACATTCTTTGTTTGTTGACATTAATTATTACAACCAGCCCTATATCTGCAGATGTTATTTCTCAAACACTCAAGCAAGATTGTCTGAAGCTTCTCTTAAGGCAGGTGCCAATGAATGATAGAGGGTTTAACTTTTTCTGTTTTTGATCCATATATTTAAACAATATTTCGTGAGTATAGCGTTTTTTTTTTTTTTTTTTGTTTCATTTATAGAACTGTGTTTGACGGATAGAATTTCTTCTCCAATTTTTATCTTTTGTGTTCTCTGTCTGAGGATCACAAACTCTACCAGCATAGGTGGTTAGAATAATCCTACCCTGCTAGAATATTCATATAACCTCTGGTCTTGCTCAGAGGTAAACCATTTAAATTTTTATTTCTTACTACAATAATCATGTTTGATGAACTATAGGTATACTTAGGTTTTTATTATAAATTGTAGGTTTGGGGTTTTGATTTCAAACTTCGAGTCAGACTCCTTATATAGAAGTGGAGAATCTCTTCAGTCAGTTCCATTCACATTGACGACAGTTCCTGTGTCTCAGGATAGGCTAGAATTGTTGTTCCTTCTTTCCAACAACAGAATCCAGAGCTAAAGCATTGAAGGAGTGTCCTGTGACACCTTTTATAATATAAAAAAAATTAGTGCGGTCATAGCATAATATAAAAACAAACATTTAGTGTTGTATTATTATTAATTATTATTAAGAAATGATGAAACTTATTTTTTGCTATAAACTTTTCCCATTATTATTAGTTGACATAACCTGTGATAAATACTTACTCATTAGAATTGTGTAGAATAGGTAGGGTATATGTACCTGGTTATCTATATAAAAATAAAAAATTATATATATATATAACAAAATTAAAAACATATAAACAATTAATTTATTTTTAAGGAAATTATATTCATACTTGGATATATGTAGTATCGACAAGGGAATTAAATATCGCATCGAGTGTAGTCAAGCCGTGGAAGATAACATATATATGGAGTCAAGGATGTCAAAGATAAAAATTCCATATTCAGTCGGGGGTGGAGTTAATTGGAGTCGATTGAAGTCAAGGAGTCAAAAATAAAAATTCGCATATTCAGTCGGGGGTGGAGTTAATTGGAGTCGCGGAGTATAAAGTCGGAAGTGGATGTTCAGTCAGCCGTGGAGTCGATCGGAATTACATTCGGTCGGTGTCAATATTGGTTGTAAATAAGCATAAATAAAACCCGTAACTAATTACATATTTCATTGATTTCTTTTAATTCCCAAAACTCACGATATCTAAAACGAAACCAAGGAATAGAATAGAAAAGAACCCTTGTTGTTTCATTTACAATATTTACACGAAAAAATATTGCTACCCCCCCTTAGTTTAATCTAAACATGAATATTAGTGTTTTCATTGATTTTTGTTAAAAAAAATTTATAATCCAAATTGTTCCTTTAAATTCTAATATCTATATTGTAGTAATATTGTATTAATATGTGGTGTTGTGTAAGCTTTTATTAAAGTACATTTAGACACTGTGTATCATCCCCCTACCCATATTACTGAATCAATTATAATAATTTACTTCATTTTTGTCAATTTTTTTTACCAATATATGAGGTGTAACTAAAAATAAAAAGTTAAAGGAGTGGTTATATTAGGTAATTATTAAATTTTTCTTTTGTGTTTATCCATTTCCTATACTTTATCCATTTTTTTTGCATTCTTCTTTCTTTTTGTTTTATGTGTGAAAAATCTGGCTCAAATCATTCTGGACGAGAGGAACATCTGAAATTGAGTTATCCTCTCATGTAACACTACTAAGAAGGGCAGTAGCGAATATTGGCGGTTTCTTCAGAGGCCGTTATAGGAACGCCTACGACCTACCTGGGGTGGGTTATCAGTTCAGTGAAGTTTTTCATCATTGTGAGTTGATTTTTCGTATTTCATATTATTATTCTAATTTGTCCCTTTTTATTCTTTATTCTTATTATTATTTAGTTCTTTTCTCATTTATTATACATTTAATACCTAACATTTATGGTAGCAGAGCGTAGTTCTCTATTTCTTTGAGAAGCTGCCTATTACGTGTCTGCTGCCTTTCTTTTTCTTCCTTTCTTTCTATTTCGTTCATTTTTGTTGTCTACAATCGCCTCATATATTGTGTTTTTTGTAACTCTCTAATTCTGATATCTCTTCTAAGTACACAATACCATAATCAGAGCACGATTTTTTTTATACTTTAGCTGTCATTCAATCAATTCAACTACCCTCCAATTCCCTTACATAAAGTATTCGAAATATGGCCGAAAACAAGGACTTAATTGCGAACGGCGCGCGCGACGAGATGAAAGTTGACGGGATGAATTTAGTTTACCCACGTTTACCACTTCGATTCTATTTTCAGGATGATGACCAGTCAACCACCAAACTTGATGATATCTGATGACATCGTTTCTGTACCATCCCACTTCGCCTCTGCTGAGTCTTCGGGGGTGTTGAACGTAAGTCCAACACACTCGATAGGTTCAGTACCCTCCTCGTTTACGACATCTCCCCCAGTAATGGTAAAGGTATCTCAATTGAATTTGCCAGGAAGAATTTCAGTGACAAGTCCATTTCGGTAGCTGTGCAGCCTGGATTTAAGTGTAATCGACACCTATTCCATCGCACCACTTCCTCTAGCAGTCAGTTCCAATTTTCGGAACGGAAATTATCAACACCGAAGAACTATGCAAAGCCCCGCGGCTTCGCAATTAATCAAAGGAAAACAATTTGTTTGCTGGTTACGGAAAAAGTGTTTTTAAGGCAAAAACCAAAGAACTTGGATACTATATCACACAATATGATGAAAATGATAGGGATCAACAACAGCAGAAATCAAAGAAAATGATTCCCATTGGTAAGTATTGTTTGGAGAATGTGGAACCCCTCCCACAATATTTAGATAGGTTTGAGGAATACGCCCTGGCAACGTATCCTAGTTCCACTGTTGACGGTTTTCGAACATATTTGGGACTGCATCTGGAAGGAGCCATCAAGCAAGTTTACGATGTGCTGATGAAAACAAATGCGAGCTATGCAATTATAAAGAAAGAACTAATGGATTGGTTTGGGGAATACTTAAAGAAACAAACCAAAAGTGATTTGAGCACTTTTAATGCTGCACAAATATTATCTACTGAGACTATCCCTCTCTATGCTCTACGGTTGCAGGGATTGACAGAAAAAGCATTTCCAGGATCAGATGTGATCATCATGAAAGTTGTAAGAGAAAAGCTAATAAAAAGCCTACCTCAATCTGTACAAGATCAAGTAAATGCTCTTACGGTGGTTTGTGAGTTGTCCATGGGAGGCGCTGGCCTTTCTTGGGAAGGTTTAGTCAAGTTAATAGACGACAATTATACTCGAAAACTCTTATCAGATAAAACAGGTGGTGGATCAGTGGATCTACCAATACCTAATAATAAAGTTCCCATGATCGTTCAGCCGGAGGTTATAGACTTGACACCGGTGGTACCCTCTGCTTCTACTTCTCATCAGTCATTACGATATACGGTTCCACCATCGGTTGGGCCTGTTTGGCCTGTTCCTGCACTAACCTATCCGGGATATACTTTACCCAGCGGAGATTCCCAATTTCCTCAGCCTTCCGAGAGTTTTTCACGGTATTCTAGTCTTGGTAACCCAACTTACGTTCAAAATCTGTCGCAATTCGCTCAACCTCCAGGAATTCATCAGCCTAATGGTCCTCCTGGAAATAATCAAACTGCAAATCCCCAGGAAAAAGGTGGAATGTCGCAGAGTAATCATCGGACACCGGGTTCCCCTCAAAGATGTAATTACTGCAAGAAGCCGGGCCATGGTGTCGTTTAAGACCCCAGTGTCGGTTTTGTGGAAAACGAGGACATATGGCGGACGACTGTTATGTTTCAAAAAATAAGTGTATCCGTTGTGAGGCGAATGGACATGTCGTGCAGGACTGCCCTCAGCGGGGTCAGAGGACACAAAAGGAATCAGAAAACCAAGAATGTCCTGTCTGTCATCGGGATGGTCATCTGGGGATTGACTGTCCGCAGCGATCTTCAGAAAATACACCCCAACGAAGGGGAAACGAGAGTGCTCTGTGGTCATTGGCCCACCCACAGAGCCTGCAGTAAAATTCGATGAACATCAGACTGTATATTTGCCTTTGGAAAGTCCGTGTGAACCTCCAACTATGGTATCTATGAGTCCTAAACCTCAGCGCCAAAGGCAAAGAGACATAAATCAAAGAACGACCACGGTAATTGAAGGGTCACAGTTGCCGGGTGGAAATGACAATGTAAATGTAACTGAACCAATGCCTAAATTGGAATTGAGTGTGGTACCTTCCGCACCGCCCTTTAATGAATTACTAAATACTTCAGTTGAAGACGTAGGATCGCAAAATGAGATAGAAATTACTCCCTTTCCCTCTATTGTTACAAATATTTCAAATATGAAATCTCCAAATAAAAATGAGGAACAAACCTCACTCCAAAATCCCTATTTATCTCATGTTTCTGATCTAATTATACAAATAAAATATATTCAGAATCCTCCAGAGGATTCTTTAGTGATATGTGTAAGTATTGAAGGTTGCGAAGCTGATACACCATTACAAGCACTAGTGGATACTGGTGCCTCCCTAAGTTTAATTACCACAAAAACGTATAAATTATTGGATGAAGATAAGTTTCCATTGAAAGCTACTCAATACACTGGTTTTAGCGGCATAGGTAAGGTAATCTTTCCAGTTTTGGGTGAAATCACTCTTCAATTAAAACTCTCTAATGAATTTTTCACCTCCCCGAATACTTTTGTGGTGGTGGATGAACAACGGGTATATACGTTATTTTGATAAATTTGCTAAGGAGAGACAATTTCTTACTTGATTGTCAGCAAGGATTATTTAAAGAAAAAGAACGATCGCACAATATTGATAACGTTAATCTCTAAAAGATTTCCGATTATCTTAAAGAGCAATTAGAAAGAAATGGCTCTATAAGAAGAAGTGGTAATTCCTCCCACATGTGTCTTCAGTTCTTGTTACCAGTATAGTTCCTATAGTAGAGAGAGTATTCTTTATATTGTGTATCTCCAAATAAAAAATAATCAATGTATAACTGATGAAGCGGTAATTCCTTACACTAAGGACAAAACCAATTTAGTGTGTATTTTTAACCCTTTTGAAAACGCAAATCACTTTAAACGAAGGGGTTATTCTTTTGGTACTTATTCCCTCCTACGTAGAAGCCACCAATATTCGGAGATGGAGTCGTGAATCGGTTGAAATAACTCAAAAGCCACAAAATAACTTATGAGGAGTGGACGCTAAATAATTTGAGAACAGCTTTTGAGTTAGATACCTCTACATGAAATTCTTTAACAAAAAGAAACCTAAGTTTGGACATATAATTAAGACTTGTCTTCCACAAGCTTTGATGTTTGGAGATGCGGATGTTGATTTTACTAGAATCTAAAAACATTGCTATAAATACTTTTATGAAGTATCCAGTAGACATCCGTTAGGACGTCTGCAGGGCCAATACTGTATTGAAGTGAAGAAGTTTGTCGCAACTGGAGGCTGATGAATTATCCGAAGATCATTCACCATACTCGCACCCGCGTCCCAAATTCGAAAACCTTGATTGTTGGCTATGAAGACTATTGTATCACGTATCGTTAATTAAATCTATTTACTTATAACGGGATTTATCCGATCCCTAATTTTAATCGATACATTATTCAGCTTGCAGGGTATGCATTATTTTTCTACTATCGATCTAATTTAAAGGATATTACAAAGATAGAATGGAGAAGGATAGTATAGAAAAAACAGCGTTCTCAACACCTTTGGGCCATGGAGTTCCTAAGAATGCCCTTGGGACTCAAGAACGGTACCTGCTAACTCCAACGGCAATGAGGATTGCTTTATGTCACATCCTGGAGCACTTATGAATATATTCTGATGATTTCTGAATAATAGCGAAGCAGTTTTGAGCAAATATCTCTCTTATCTTGAGAAAGATCTTAAAGCGTGTAAAGATGCCGAGCTGAAACGAAAACCATCAGAAAGAGTTAATTTGTTGAGTAACGGAAGTTAAGTTTTTATGCCACATAATTTCAGATAAGGGGTTAAAACCTTTACAAAAGAATATTGAAGGTATCATGAATTATCCTCCACCAAAAACTGCACGACAAGTTAGACAATTTATGGGCCTAATTAACTTTTATCGACGACACATTCCAAATTGCTCAATAATTGCGAAACCCCTATTTGAACTACTTAAGTTCCTGAAGAGTGTCCCTTGGACGGAGCAGTGTCAACAAGCCTTTGAAAAGCTTAAACAACTTTTAACATCTCCTCCTCTCTTATCATATCCTGATAGGTCTGAGCAAGCTGCTCCATTGTTACTTCATACTGATGCTTCTGGGATTGGAGCTGGTGCATGTCTTAGCCAAGTTTCAAACACGGCGAACATATAACCATAGGCCACATTTTTCTTACATTCTTCTCATTACATCACATTAGATTCTTCTCCCCATTACCACACGAACCGCAGCTATTCGGATGGGCGTACGATCCTTAAAGCCTTCTGAATATATATAAAAAGTATTCATACTGTTACGGATCATAAAACCATTGCTCTTTTACAAAGAATATGTCTTTGGTAAATCCAGAGAAGTGGCTAGAACTTTAGACGAAACTTAGATACATCGATTACGAACTGTGCTATTTACCGGGTAAGGAAAACATCGTCGCCGATGTGCTGTCTAGAACTCCGTTTCAATTGCCAGTAGAACAGGCAAGAGAAATCCATTCTGCGGAACCTCCTGAGGGATTCACCGAGATGAAGATATTGGGTGGAGGAGATTCTTTGTTTAGGTGTTTCTCTCAGTTTCTATATGATAAACAGACATCACACCCTCAAGTACGAACCGCGATTGTAGATGAATTGTTGGCCCATAGAAATAAATATCATCTACCAACAGGAAAGACTAAGGAAGCAAACCAGGTGCTGAAGCAGTTACAGCTGACCAGGTATACGACAATTGCCCTTCGCCATAGCATAGACGCCTTTAACCAACCCTCGTATAAAGTTCCGAAGTTTGGTATACACAGCCAAAACACATCCTTTAGGCTTTGGAGATCCGACTCATAAGGAGGTGTGTCACTTATTGTCGTGATGCATTCATTATAATTTATTAGTCCCTGGAAGAACTAGGTTCATAGAATTGGAAGAAGGAACTTTGTCTGCGGTTGATTGTTGCAGAAGTGATTCTTCATCATTAAGAGAACTATATCAAATAGTGTTCAATGAAACAGAAGAAGAACCACTTGCAGATAATATTGACCTCCCACTTGAAAACTGGTTGGGATTCTGTGGGGAGGAAAAAAGAAGCCTCCAACTAAACTATTGTTTATCCGAAACATTTCACTTATGAAAACATCTCAAGATTCGGTGAAAGTATTAATGGAACACATTGTACAATGTCAGGCACAGGACCCTCTACTTAAAAGATTAAAATATGTCTTACTACGAAAACAGGCCTTTCTGGGTCCATTAAAATATTTAAATTCGCTAATAACTTTTTAAGTTTCTAGATAATAAATCATCACTCGAAGTGAACTTTGGGTTATTAATTGGTGTCTTTTTCTTTTTTGGTAGGTTGCCATAATCAACCATTATGAATTCGTTGCATGTCGACAGTGTAAGCTCTATGCGTTCCTAGAAAACTTATTGAAATCCGAAATTAGGATATTGTTCTGACAATCCATTTCTTGTTATAATTCATCCTCT
>JABUQX010120377.1:12500-15000 GCA_015478945.1 Trachelipus rathkii | reverse complement strand
TATTAAAAATTTAAAATATATTGATTTATTAACTTAATTACTTTTTCATCATTAGGTGGTTCATTCATTCAATGATGCCACTGGATTTAGCTGATGATCCTTACACGAAGGAGATGTTTTACCTCATTAATCCCGAGTTTCATCCCACCTCAAGGAGGACTTTGAGCAGGGATATTGAAAAGCTGATGCAAAAGGGGAAGACTCGACTGATAAACAACCTCTTCCACCAGAAGTGGGTGGCCACTACAGCCGACAGTTGGACCGCCCACAATAGGTCCTTCTTGGGAATGACAGTCCACTGGATTGACAGGGTCAACCTCAAAAGGTGCCATGCAACTTTGGCGGTCAGGGAGGTGAAGGTAAGAAAATTAAAAAGTTAAATTTTGTCATTTTATACCTTAGTCTCATAACCATAAGAACATATGAGGTGTAAATATTATTTAATTTACAGACTAAAACAATAAAATTATTGTCTTTAGGAAAGGCAAACTCACCAGTTACTGGGGAAACTAATCACAGAGATTCATCATGAGTTTAGCATCCACGGTAAGGTGAAGGCCACCACTACGGACAATGGCACCAACTACGTGGCAGCCTTCAACGCCTTTGGTGAGTCCAACCAGGACCAGGAGAACCTTCCTATGGACCCTGATTATCCTGACTTGGAGATTGTGGATCTCCAGGAGCTCCTGAGGGCTGAGGGTGACAACCCAAGTCTGCCGCCTCAACACCGCTGCAGGTACTTAGAATTCGCGAAAACTAGTGCTAAATGCTACTAATATATATTAATAATATTATTAAGTAATAAGTATTAACAAATAAAGATTTGTCATTTAAGATTTAACTAATAATCTTTGAATTTCTTGAATTAAATATCTTATTGTTTCAGTGCTCACACACTCAATCTGTTGGCGACAACAGATGTGAGTGATATACAGGGCTGGAGCAAGGGGGGCTCACAGTGGAGGAGGACCATAGCTAAGATCCAGGCCCTGTGGAACCTTCAGAACAGGGCCCCAGTGGTGGCCAACCAGATCAAGATTGTCGCCAAAAGAAAACTGAAGACTCCTGTGGTGACAAGGTAGTAGTAGTTACTATTAAAAAAAGAAATTTAGCGTAAGAAATTGTTGCCGATTAATTATAGACAAGTTCATTTTATAAGTTTTTGATATTTTATATAAAGTTATATTTATTTCTGCAGATGGAACTCCCTATATGATAGTGTGATGGTCCTTCTGGAGGTTTTAAGGGTCGAAAACCAAATGGATGCCATAAACACCATCCTCATCAAGCAGCCCAAGGGAGGTTCCCCTCTCACAGAGGTAGACGTCGAGGTAAATATAAAGTATTTTTAAAGTAGCAATTGCTCTTTTAATATTTTTATTTATAATTTAATAAATTTATTAAATTATAAATCTCCTCACAAACCCAAACCCCCTCCATTAATCCCTGTTCTGTACCTGTACCATCGCTCTTGCTTGCCCAACACTCATATCGCTACTTCGTAAACAATCTCTAACTGAATATATCCACCTTTTTTTCCGGTCGTCCGACAGGCAAAACACTCTCACATGTGCTCTTATACACTTTCTTAACCAATATGGTGTTCTCCACCTTCTCCACATGTCCAAACCATCTTACAAAATCCTCATCAAATTTGGCAGTCTTTTCCCTTACCCGCAAGACACGCTTCCATGATAAACTCGTTCCTCATCTTATCCAATCTCCTAACTGCCAAGAACGCCCTCAGATTGTCCATCTGTACAACCCTCACTCTTGATCTATTCGCCCTATTCCATACAGATACCTCGCTCTCGTGCTCCCGTATTTTTATTAATAATCAATTATGCTTACGTAACTAAGCAATATATTAATTTTCACTCTTTCAGGTCATGAACGAGTACACATTGGTCATGCAGCCTGTGGCGCAGTGTCTTGATATGCTTCAGGGGGAGAAAAGGGCATACATGGGCACCCTCCTACCCCAACTTTGGTTGATGAAGACCAGCCTTGAGGAGAAGAGTGAAAATATTCATCTTGTGTATGCAAGGCCACTAGTACAGGCCCTCCTCAGTGGCTATGAAAAGAGGTTTGGCCACCTCTTTCAGAATAGGGATCTCCTTATGGCCACTGCCCTTCACCCCTCCTTCACCCTTAAGGCCCTAGAAAGCATTGCACCTGACATGGTGGAGGAGATCGGGGACAGGATTACCCGGAAGATAGGGGACTCCATCAAACCCACTGAGAAACAGCAGCAGCGTCAGCTTGGCCAGCCAACAGAAAAAGAACCCCACAATTCAGACGCACTCCTATTCAGTAAATTGTTTTCTAGAGTATTGGTACGCAGAGCAAGCCAGCAACAGGATGTGGAAATCGTCATACGAAAGTCCATGGAGGAGTGGGTGCCCTCTCAAGAAGATCCGAGCTGTTCCTGTTTCCCCAACCAGCATAGGGAGATATGGATAGATCTATTTATAAAATATAATACCCCCATTCCTAG
>JABUQX010120377.1:2500-5000 GCA_015478945.1 Trachelipus rathkii | reverse complement strand
AATATATATATTATATATATATATATTATATATATATATATATATAATATAAGTATATATATATATATATATATTATATTATATTAATATAATATATATAATATACAATATAATAAATATATATATATATATATATATATATATATATATATATATATATATTATATATATATAATATATATATATATATATATATATATAATATATATAGTATATATATATATATACTATATTATATATTATATATATTTACTTATATATATTTATATATATATTTGTATATATAGTATTATATATATAATATACTATATATATATATATTATATATATATATATATATATATATATATAATATATTATATATTTATATATATATATTTATAATATATATATATTATATATATATAATTAATATATATATATATATATATATAATATATATATATATATATATAATATATAATATATTATAATATATATATATATATATATATATATATATATATATATATATATATATACTATAATATATTTCTCTGGTGGGCAAAGACAGAAGGCTGAAAGTTTTGCAAGTACAAAGGAATTGGTTAGAATAGATAAAGGGAGTTTGTTCCATACTTTACCAGTGGAGTACATGTGAGATTGAGCATAGCTGTTAAGTCTTGGGTCAGTGAATTGGACAGAAAAAGGATAATACTGTGAAAAAGACGAGCTCATTAGAGTTCTTTCCGAGTCCTAAGAATGATGCGAGTTTTCCTCAAACGAGTTCCGAAGAGCAGTTTGACCTTATATATATTATATATATATATATATATATATATATATATATACTATCTCTTATATTTTTTTTCTTTTTTTTTTTTTTATATATATATAATATATATATTATATATATATATTATATATATTGGCATATACGCTTCTCTTGTCTTCTTTAGCATTGAAGTAGCTTTCAGATTTCACTAAATCTATTAAAAAATGCTGATTAATTAATATACCTATAAAATAGTTAGGTAAGTCCCTTTTAAAGATATTTATCCAAAATGTTTGAATTAATAATAATGTATTAGTTTATATTATTTGAATTAAGCAAATAACGTTTACCTCGACTGAAGAATATCTTCTTTAGTAATAAATTATGAAAAAACCTTAAAAAAATCAACTAATATTATAACACTGTTATATAAATTGAGAATTGTTTACTTGGGCGGAATAAAAAAGCAAACAGTCTAAAACGAAAAGGGGGAGAGCATTACATGCTCTCTCGGAGGGTGGTTATCTTGTATTTACCTATTGATGGTCTGAGGGCAGTATTTTATCTGCCTTGAGGGGCGGCACACGCACGTTGTTGGGAAGGCTCACTCTCCAAAAAAATAAAAGGAAATATCAAATATGCAATACTGTGGTACTTAAAACTACTGTTTTTCGTTTTCTTTCTTAGTACTTAAGTTCTAGTACTTAAAACTACTATTTTTCGTTTTCTTTCTTAGTACTTAAGTTCTAGTACTTAAAACTACTATTTTTCGTTTTCTTTCTTAGTACTTAAGTTCTAGTACTTAAAACTACTATTTTTCGTTTTCTTTCTTAGTACTTAAGTTCTAGTACTTAAAACTACTATTTTTCGTTTTCTTTCTTAGTACTTAAGTTCTAGTACTTAAAACTACTATTTTTCGTTTTCTTTCTTAGTACTTAAGTTCTAGTACTTAAAACTACTATTTTTCGTTTTCTTTCTTAGTACTTAAGTTCTAGTACTTAAAACTACTATTTTTCGTTTTCTTTCTTAGTACTTAAGTTCTAGTACTTAAAACTACTATTTTTCGTTTTCTTTCTTAGTACTTAAGTTCTAGTACTTAAAACTACTATTTTTCGTTTTCTTTCTTAGTACTTAAAGTTCTAAAACTTAAAATACTATTTTTACATCTGCATAAAAAACTGTACTTAAAATCTAGTACTTAAAACTACTATTTTTCGTTTTCTTTCTTAGTACTTAAGTTCTAGTACTTAAAACTACTATTTTTCGTTTTCTTTCTTAGTACTTAAGTTCTAGTACTTAAAACTACTATTTTTCGTTTTCTTTCTTAGTACTTAAGTTCTAGTACTTAAAACTACTATTTTTCGTTTTCTTTCTTAGTACTTAAGTTCTAGTACTTAAAACTACTATTTTTCGTTTTCTTTCTTAGTACTTAAGTTCTAGTACTTAAAACTACTATTTTTCGTTTTCTTTCTTAGTACTTAAGTTCTAGTACTTAAAACTACTATTTTTCGTTTTCTTTCTTAGTACTTAAGTTCTAGTACTTAAAACTACTATTTTTCGTTTTCTTTCTTAGTACTTAAGTTCTAGTACTTAAAACTACTATTTTTCGTTTTCTTTCTTAGTACTTAAGTTCTAGTACTTAAAACTACTATTTTTCGTTTTCTTTCTTAGTACTTAAGTTCTAGTACTTAAAACTACTATTTTTCGTTTTCTTTCTTAGTACTTAAGTTCTAGTACTTAAAACTA
>JABUQX010120376.1:0-12618 GCA_015478945.1 Trachelipus rathkii | reverse complement strand
TGAACTACGGATGAGACAGTACCTGTATTTATACATATATTATTTGAAGAGCCATCGGCTTGATAATTTTCCTTATCCGCGAATGATGTTGACGAACTAGGTTTCGATTATTTTGTAAGCATAGAGGTGTGCGAGCGTGATGGACGTAGTTAGCTTCCGATTTAAGTAGCGAGCAGTCAACGCAGCCGCCGAAACTCTATTTCCAAACCACTCAGTTCCGGTTAGAGAGAGAAACGATTACTGACTGATGCTACTATACTAATGCGACAGTTTTTACATCAGCTGCAACCCTGCTCCCGTAAGACAACCTCGCCTCACACATAATAAGCGTCTCAATGATCCTATCCCGCAGCGTTTCCACTAACGAAACCTTGTACGACTGTTTATTCCTCCTAAATAATCAAGTTCGACAATCTTTCCGTCAGCCTAGTGCGCCGATCGCCGCCCCTCATACTGTCTGTTTGGTCGGACGAAGGAGCGAGCGCTCCGGAGCCCAGCCCATCCCTCACTGAAGGTGTTCATTCAACTGTGGACTAGACGACAGGGCGGACACAAATGGCAGGACTCACGACGCCGCAATGACTGATGATTGGCCTTTACGGAAGTTCCTCGGTCTATTGGTAAACACTCTATCCTATATGCTCCCTACAATCTAGAAGGCGTTTTCTAAACGCGTTACCCCTGCCCTTTCTGATGTGAGAAAGCACGTTTGACTCTCTACAGGTTAGCTTGCCGTGCGCCGCTGATGAGATCTACAGATCATCACTAGATCCTGTCTGATATCTTCTGCCTCGTCGCTCCTAGACGCCCTTCCCGCTCCTCTTCTATAAGAAGATTACTTCATACGAACGCCGACTGGCCCCCGCTGAGGCCGACGAATCGAGCAGGACGGACCAGAAACCCGCCCGCAACTGCGACCCCACGAAAAAGCGAGATGTCCGCGCGCACTACTTACTCCAACCGAAAAGCATAGGCGAAACTGAGACGACGGAAGTAAGCTTTTTACGATACAGCGACGGCAACCCACGAGGGAGCGGGTGTCGCCGGGCACGGTTAACTCCCAATCCATATCGATCAACTGTCAGCTTTCGCACTTCACCATGGGCGGAAAGCCAGGCAGCGGGCACCGGTTCGTCGTGCCCTTAGACCACCGCCGCCTCGAAGCTCCGGAGGCCCTGCGGAATCCGTGACCCCCGCCCGCAACCCGCATTAGCACCAAAGTGTTCTGTGGCGGGAAACCCAGCTTCTTCAGCCTCGATCCGCGACCTAGTAAGCACGGGTCGAGTTCAATCGTCTCTTGTTATCGGAACTCAACCACGACAATCGCTCGTTTTCACCAACTAGAACCGGGCCATGCACAAACCACCAACCGGAGCGGCGTCGAATTTTTCAAGAAAGGAGCTCTCAATCGTGTCAATCCCTTCGAGTCGCCGGGCCTGGTGAGCTTTCCCCGTTGTTGAGTCACAATCAATAAGCCGCAGGCTCCACTCGTTCCCTGGGTTGGGTATGCGCCTGTCCTCGGTATATAGTCTGGCGCCAATTCTTAAAAGTTCATGATTGGCAACCCTCATAAGCCTACCCCCTGGAACCCCGAAGAAACTTTGCGTGTCCCAGTGGCGCTTTCCCGCGTTCTCGACGTTACTCGTAGGCCGCATAATGAAGCGCCGGACGGATCGCTAGTGGCCATATCAGGGCCTTGTATACTTAGAACCTAGGAGGCAGCTCTCATCTATCGGGCCTTCGACCTCTAGACTCTCATTCGCTCCTTTGAGTTAACTTTGCCCCACCCACCTCCCTCCTCCTGGCTCCAAAAGCACCGTTTCCCCAATTTTCCAGGTGGGCTTCTTTGTTTTATTTTTTAGCGCTCTCGCCGTCTTCGGGCTCCCAGGGGAATTTCACCCTCTCGCCCCGCGACTCTACTAATGCCCGTTCGCTCCGCTCTCTTATCGTCCTATGTACCTCGGGCCTGTACCCGTACGAGCACCAGCTCCCGGGACCGAGCGTTTGCCTGTCATGCATTCCATTCGGCCTACCATTCGGACCGCTTAAAATATTTAGCCCGCTCTTGAGCACTCTAACTTTTTTCTTCAAAGTGAACTTGTCGGCTCCACGCTTGCCGCGTCGAGCAACACTGTGTTGGCGGCTGCTGAAGAGACCTGATTCACACTGCCTCTCGACGAGGTGAATACCGCGCTACGCTAGGTACGCCCCATGAACGTATCTGCGCCTTATATCGACAGACCCGGTGAGCCAATCATCGGCGAGGGAGTTGTCCCACCGGGGTTACGCTGACCCGCCATCGAAAGAGCAAATGCGACATACATCTCCAGAGGGCCTAACCTTACCGTTTTGTCATCGTTCCCTACGACGCAGCGGAACCGAGAGAAGATACGCGTTGTAACCGGAGATCTGAGGGCGCAGGCGGCGCACACACCGTATAGCATAGGGGCGGGTAGAGGGAATCGGAGAAGCAAGTACACGCAGGCATTTAACGACCGCGAACACTGGCTGTGGGCCGATACCACTCGCCGCAGGAGGCGCCGCCTCTCAAGAATGCGTCGCACGAAGGAGCGCGTTATGTTGCCCTGACATGTCATATTCGCACAACAAGACAAGCACCGAGTGCGGTGAGGCCCCGGTAGAGAACACCTACGTCTAATAGTTGCAAACCCCTTTCATCGTACGTGGCAACACCGTGTATCCATTCGACGTGCTCCGCGCGCGCGACTTGGCAGCGGGACAAATAACGAACACGAGATTTGTATTCTGTCGCGAACGGCCAGTCTGCAAACTCGCGATCCTTTAGAGCTCGGGCGGAGGAGACAAGGACGATCGGACTCCCTATTCCTCAGAATTAGAACCTACGAGCCGTTCGCTCCATCCGGGGTCGCGAGCATAATCTCTCCGCACGGAGCTGCAACTGCTGTAAGCATAGATCCGTATCGTAGCGGTTCCA
Organism: Trachelipus rathkii; assembly: GCA_015478945.1. Lineage (NCBI taxonomy): Eukaryota > Metazoa > Arthropoda > Malacostraca > Isopoda > Trachelipodidae > Trachelipus > Trachelipus rathkii. The sequence goes on along the minus strand of JABUQX010120376.1, from coordinate 9,662 downwards.
GGATTATACCCCGAACCATTACCACCCGGCCGCTGTACATTTCCCTACGTTGCAATATCTTGGTGGCACGTCTGACACTTGCCGAGCAAGCTCGAAGCATGCAACTTCCGCCGAGAAGGCGGACCCCGTTACTAAGGAAGGACCGGCGGTAAGGCCCGCCCCGGCGCAGAGTCGGTGGTGCACCGAAGCCGGGCCTCCGAAGACGCCACGGAACAGCGGTTGTTTGAGACTGGCTCCACCCTTCTGCTTGAGTGCTGACCTCCACCTGACAGTTGAGTTTCTTATTTTAAATTCCAAATTTGTGTGTTTTAACTTCATTTATATCAAAAAAGAGCACTGACAGAAAAAGTTGGTTTTGCCTCTTCCTCACCGAAAATTTAAGATCAGATGAACACTTTCGATACTCTATCCAAAAAAGAACTTATTTTTAGAAAAGAATTCCTATAGAGATTTTCTTAATCCTCAACATTTTTATCGTTTTCAGATATACGTTTAACTTTCTTTCCTTGCTCCTGGCGACTTTTAATTTCATTATTATTGAATATCAAACATCAAATTTTAAAGGGTATTATGTCACATTGTTGTAAGATTTTGTATGTACAAGGGTGAGGCTAGCTGGGCTGGGTCTTAAATAATTTACTCTTGTGGACCTTAATTCACATCGGCGAAACATTTTTGTTAGCTTCAGACAAACATAAAAAAAATCTTTGAAACTTTCTTGACATAGTCCTGTTGAAGATCTCCGTTTTTGTTACACTCTCTATTGTTCGTGTCTCCTTGTTCTCTCTTTTTCATTTTTTTACATTCCATACTTTGCATAATTTTCCAACTTCCGACGACAAGTCAGCAAATTATATAATATAACTTAGGTACCTATTGTATTATATTCTACGTGGTCATAGGTATATATACTCCTATAGGTGAGGGTTATAGTATAGTAATATATCTAAAACCCCGTTAATATATATATATATAAAACTACCTATATATTATAATATATATATAAATAAAAGTCTCCAATCGGGAGGTTATCGTAAAAAATTATAATTCAGTATCGGTTTTTGAAAAAATTGTAAAGTACTTGTGGATTGAGAGTTATCAGGACTAAAATTTTTATAACAGGCTCAGTCACGTTTGCAATCACACACGAACATATTAATATATAATATTATTAATATATATATATACTTAATATATAGCCTATAACCCTGGCATTACCCTAGTAAGGCTATAATAATATATATATATATATATATATATATATATATGTATATATATATATATATATATATATATATAAGTATATATATATATATTATATGATGATATATATATTATATATATATATATATATATATATATATAATAATATATAGTATTATATATATATATATACATAATACTAAAAAAAAAATTTGGTATTTTATATTTGAATCAGTGCATATTTTGCTGAAAAAAATTTTCTACGTTCAAAGAAAATTTCTAAGTTCAGAAAAGTTAAGTTAAGTTGTTAGAGAAAATTTCTGTGACGTGGGCAAGCTTTTGGCATTAATTCCAGAAAAGCTTGCACTAAAGATTTTGGCGTAAAAAACTATCTAACTTAACTTTTCTGAAACTTTAGAAATTTTTTTGAACCTAGAAAATTTTTTTTTCAGAATTATACACTGATTTCAAATATATAATTTGCTTATATATGATGCTCCGACTGCGGTCGAGAGTGGACGCATTTGAAAAAGAGAGTGGAAAAAGAAAAGGAGAAGATCAAGAAGAAAGGAAATTAAAGAAGACCAAGAACCAACAAGAGGCTGGCAAACGATGGGACCTCGGAAAAAAAGGTTCTTGAGTGCATGAGAAGGAGAAGGCTTCTCAGAAAATATTTTTGATTCAAATTGTTTGCAAAACAAAAGATTTTAGTCTATTTATAAATAAGAAATTTTTATAAAATTTAAACAAACTTAAAATTAATTTTGTTACCCAGAGGGTTGTCACTCTCGAATTTTTAGAAAATCACAGGATATACTCTACAAAATTACATAATTGAGGAATAGTTGAAAAACGAAAAATGTGTCGCTCTCTTTAGGAAACAAGTTACAGCCCTCTCAAAGTTCTTAAAAATCCCATAGACTTGTCAATATTGATCATGATCCAGGTTAAATCTCATTTCAGGCCCTCTAAGCCAGTTTATGATGTAAAAATCTAGAGGAAAAATCTGATATTAGATGAGCAAACTATTTCATAACCTGAACTAGGATGGCCCTAAAACGAGCACGAGGCCCACTAATTTGTTTATTATTAGAAAGTCTATGGGAAAATTTTTTAAATTTCAAGCTGTAACTTTTTTTCCTAAGAGACTGCCGATTTTCGTCGTTTCCACTATTCTTCTTATTATTTTTTCAGCTCTGAGTATCCTGTGATTGGGTGTAAAAAAAAGAGGAAAATTTTTTTAATTTTTTTTTTAATAATAAAATCCTATGGGGCTGTCTTTTCACCAACTTTGAGAGGGCTGTTAAAACTATTTTTCCTAAGGAGAGCGACGATTTTTTATTTTATTTCACTTTCTTTTATTATTTATTATTTGAGTTTGTCTGTTGATTTTTCATAAATTAATCGGCGCTCCCGGATGGCTCGACGCCTCGCTGGTGACAACCCTCATGACGGTTAAACCACCTTACCAAATATTGAAAAATCTTAGGTTTTATTTAGCCGGGTAGGAGCAGCAAATTTAATCTCTTTGGTTCCCTTGATATACAGTTAAGATAGGATATTCAATTATTTTGCGATTTAGTTATTTTACTTTAAAAGGAAGAATGGAGACATTCAGGCGGAGGTTGGCTAATATATCCGTCAAGTAAGGAATGTATCCGGAAGCACCAAAATATTCATCCACCGCGGTAGAGCTCAGCCAGGTAGAGGCGGACTCGCACCAAATAAGAGAGAGACCCAGGTTCAGTCACTGGGTCAGTCGGTGTGTGTGTTGCTGATTCTACTTCTGTGAACTCCGTCTTACTCAGACCAAAAATTGAGCACACGCCCCCCTCCTAGATATAGGCTCTGCCCGGTGAGCGGAGGTGTTAAATGTTAAAGAAAAAAAAAAAAATACCTGGACTCTGAAAAATTTTGAAAGAAAACTATGTGGGTTCCTGCTGCTACACGGGGGCCTTTACCGTCAATCTGATGTGTATAGCAAGATGTAAAAGACGTCGATAGGCCCATATGGTTCATACCGGTCTCTTTTATTTCTAATGTTCTCATTAATTAGGCCTACCTAGCTTAAGAAATTATGGATAGCAGATAGACCTAAATAATAAAGTAGTCAGACCTATACTAGTAAAATCGTTTAAACACTGGTCACTTTTAAACCATTTTATTATAACTCATCAATTAAGATGTCAGCAAATTGTCGTTTATCACATCAATGTCAAAATTTCAAGTTTCCTTGTTATTTTCTAGCTTAAAGTTAAATAAATACATTTTGCAAGTCAGCACTACTGAGTGGAATACAAGCCACTATGACAATTGACAATAACGAAGCCGAGTTGCCACATTCTGTGGTTGCCATTTTGTTAATAACTTTTGTACCAAAATATAACTTAAAAGGTACCAAATAAGAAGAAAGCTATCAAAATAAGAATAAAAAATCGTACTACTCTTACTATAGAAATTTCCTTAATTTGAATAATGAACTTTCGTAAAATTCATTTTTAATCAGCATATATTCCATCTTTTTCAATAGTTTAAGTTGAAATACCGTTATTTATTGATAATCTGCTTTGATTCAACGGAATCATATTTTCATTATAAGCTAGTATACTGGCTTTGATGCTGGACTAGATTAGTCACCGTGACGGACATAAAAATGAAACTACAGCGTTCCATGGTAAAGATTCTGTAAATATCTTGATTCTTCAATGAAGGGGAGGCTAGCTTCCATTTTTTTCCAAGTTTTTGCCCCAAACTGGAAATGGCAATAATTTTCTTAATTTCTAGCCAATTTTGACCAAATGAAAAGCAAACCGCAATTTTTCCTGATGTCTAAAACGTCGTTTTCGGGTGTCGGTAATCATTTCTTTTGTATTTTAATTTTTTGAAAACCTATGTTTTTAAGTTTTTGACCCGGGCCCTTTCGATTCAAATCCTACATTTTTTTCCCGAAATGAGTTCAAACTTGAACTATATACAAAGATGGGTCCATTACCTAGAAGCATCAAATTAAATATTGATTTTTGACCCCAGTTCCCAGCAATAGTCGAATTTCAAATCCAACTTTTTTGGGTTTTGAAAATGAAAAAGTGCGATATTTTTTTTGATGGTTATACGATCAAGATGAAATTTACAGGGCATATATGTAGTCGGGGGAGATACATATATTTTATTTCTATCATCTTTTTGTATATGCAATAGTTTGGGATTTTTCATTGGAACAAAGTTTTAAAAAAAAAAAATTAATGGCAGTTTGGTTAAGTGAAATATTGAGAATTTTTTTCTACTTATCCGATCAAATTAAATTTTCAAAGCGTATATAGTCGAAAAGATACACCTTTTCCATATAGATAATTTTTTGCATTATTTGCAAATTATCTAAATATAAAATATGTATCTCCCCAGACTACATATGCCCTGAAAATTTCATCCTGATCGCATAACCAGAAAAAAAAACGGAATTTTACATTTTCAAATCCCAAATAAATAGGTTTGAAATTAGACCATTACTGGGATCTATGGTCAAAAATCAATATTTAATTTTATACGTTCTCTAGGAATGGACCCATCTTTTTGTAGTAATAGTTTGAAGTCATTTCGAAAAAATTGTAGGACTTGAATCGAAAAATGTCAAAAACATTGGTTTTCAAAAAATGAAAATACGAAAGAAGTGACTACAGACACAGAAAAACACCCAAAAACGACGTTTTAAACGTCAGAAAAAGCTGCGGTTTGCTTTTAATTGGGTCAAAATTGGCTGAAAATTAAGAAAATCATGGCCATATCCAGTTTGGTGCAAAAACTGGACCAAACCGGAGCAAAAATCCTTGCTCTTCTTGTTCAAGTGAAGAGTCAAACGAATAAAAATCTTTAAGTCCGGCTTAATCAATCTTTACACTTACTGCAACGAGATTTACCTAAAATTTCTATCTATAATTTTCTCTGCAACGAAGTTAAGGCGTTTTCGATTTTGCACTTTTGCTAACGAAATTTATGAAAATGCTAAAGTTGCATTCCATTTTGTCAAATTTAGTACAAATTTAGGAAAATGCTTGCAAACGTAATCTCCCTAAATTCACCTACAAGGTTACTATTTCGCGTGCATACCGAATTAAAGCAAAATGCTAACGAATAAATGTCGGAGAAAACAAACAAGATGGCAGCGTATTATGATGTGGATTGATGAATGTTTCATTCTTTTAAATTAACACTAAAAATCATTCTTCCCAAATCGATAACTCAATCGAATGAGGTTGAGTTCTTTGTTATAAAAATAAAAAGAATTGTTATTTTTAATTGATAATCTAAAAGCAATTAATCCTTCGGACACTACTGATCAAAATTTTTTTGAACAGGTTAGTGATTAATACTTGAGGAAATTTGAACTAAAACTAGCTTGGCATTTCTTATCGAGCGTTAGCACAAATGCAAAATGGAAAACGGCTTTAGAATGACCTAGTGATGTAAACAAAATCGTGGAGTTAACCCACAGCTAGGCCTAGGACTTCTTTTAGAACAAACAACTAAATTTTTATAAGCATCTTACATAAATACTATTTGTTACAAATTATTATGTGTAATTATTTTTGGATTTTTATTCTAATCACTAGTTTGTTTTAAATGAAGCAAGTTAATTATTATCAAATATTCTTAATTAATTACATTTCTTCCAATACTTTTAATAATGGTTACCTCAGTCTTAAATAACCTCATTTTTCTGCATCGTTCTATTGCATAGTATTTTGTAACACTTTAATGGAAGAGTTATTGATAAATTACAAAATGTTTCTAATGTAAAAAAGATAAATATATAATATATATATATATATATATATATATATATATATATATATATACTATATATATATATATATATATATATATAAATATATATATATATATATATATATATATATATATATATATATATATATATATATATATATATATATAAACTTATACACAAATATATATATATATATGAATTTGTTTATTATGCTTCAGCTGATATTTGCTATTTTTTTTGTTTACATCAGAGCGCGTTCCACGAAAATCAAGAAACAAATTGATGGGTTTTCTGTAAGAAATGTAGCTGTAATTGGATGTTATAATAAAAATTCGTTGACTTCAAGAAAATCTGTACCACATCTGGCCGCAGAGGTGGTTTCAGTCAAATCTGACGAATATCTTTAAGGGTACATAGCACAAGAATCTGAATTTGCATCCGACTGTGCTATTTTCAGAAATTCCAGCGAATTTGTGTTTCTTGAGTTTCGTAGAACACTCTGATGTAATCAGTTAAATTTAATATCAGTTAGATATATACTATATATATATATATATATATAAACAAATAAAAATATAAATATATATGCTATAACATATATATATATATATATATATATAACTAATATATAAATATATTATATATATATATAACCATATATATATATAAACAAATAATACATAAATTGTCACTATAAAATGAATTAATTTAATCAAATGTAAAAATGCGCATAAGTTGAAAATTCGACAAAACGAATGCCACAAATACATAAAGGTTGAAAAAAATAAGATAAAACTGATGCACGCTGGAAGCAAAGATGTGGGTTTATTTAAAGGCGTGATTGCAATCGTTTTAGTAACTACGAAATTTTCGGGAGGAAAGCCATGGCCCCTTTATCGGAGAATATGAGTAAGCCGGCAATAGCTATCCTTAAGGAATAATTGTATATATATATATATATATATATATATATATATATATATATATATACTTACTCTCTTTATAACTATATATATATATACTATATATATATACTCATATATATATATATATATATATATATATATCATATATATATATATATATATATGCTGCTGATATATATGGGCGTCGCCAGCTTTCAAGCTAGGGGGGCAGCTTAAGGCATAGGGCTTGCTGTATGGAAGGACTAGTCTGGGGTCTAAGCCTTCCAACGAAAAGAAATATGGGTACTGCTCTTTAAACTTTATTTTATATTATTTTCTTCTTATTTTTGTATCACTTGTATTAATTAATTACTTCTTTAAGTTTTTATTTAGTTATTAATTTATTTACAAAAATTTATAAAGCGTCGTGCGCTAAGATTGTTTGTTTATATCTCTCTCAATTGGCGGGCTAGAAATAATAGCTACAAAAACATTGACATGAGCAACTTTTTGAGGGGCAATTTGCACAACTTTACAATTATGGCAATTCGCGCCATATATATTCGTAATTATTACGAAATATTCACATCTTTTAAGATATTTTATAAACAAAATTATTAATGAATCAGACTACAGACGTGGTGACTTTTGGAGGTGAATTTCCAAAGTTTACTTGGGATTCACACCTGAACACCAGCCACTTCTAAAATATATTAGAGGAGACTAGAAGATTAAGTGAAAAATTCAAATGCAGTAGAGGCTTAATGTAACAAATGAGTATACCCTAAAAGTAATCAACATGTTACATGAAGGTTTCACTTTCTATCTCACTTATCACAAGTATACAGCATTCAGATATTATATAAACTTTAGCACCAATAGAAATTTTCTTTATAAATTATCTAAATGTTAATATTTATCATTTAACATAAAATATAGCTTTACATGTATGAAAGAAACCAATAAAAAACGAATATTCTTATTATGTACACATTATTGCAAATAACTTTACTATGGGATAGGAGGCCTTGATATATGGGTTCTAGTTTTTTTCTGCCATACTGCTGTTTTTAACTATTAAATTTTGCATCTTACGAACTATTGCTTTTATATATTTTAAGGGTTCTTGATAAATTCTGGAGACAGAGGTCACAAGAATTAATTTTAGTTTCTCAGCCTTGTGATTTTCATGGACAGGGGAAGGAGGACTCCAGCTGATCTAATAATGCTCCAGGGAGAGTTGGATTTTGGTCCAATTGAGATGGAGGGGTGATTCCTTCTAAATTCAATGGGGCAGTACGCAGACACAATGGCACAATGGGGAGAAGATCCAGCCAATAATACTTCACATCTTCAACTCATCTGACAGATCTCGAAAAGATCTCAACAATGTTCTATGGGAGTTTTCGATAAGGGGCCATTGCTTTGTGGGGTATAGGCGGAGGGTAAAGTTATGCCGGGATCTAACTCCTCACACACACTCTTGAATAAGTCAGACGTAAACTGCGCCTCTATCAGAAACATAAGTTCCTACCACTCCAGCTATGGGTAAAAATTCTCTAATAATTCCACTATGGTTGAGGTTTCTATGTTTTTAAAGGGAAAGCAAAGAGATAATGGGAGAACCTATCAATCAATGTTAAAAGGTACTTATAGCTTTTGCATTGAGGCATTTTGGACTACTTGAAATTTGGCCGATACTGGCCTATAAGATTCATATGGAGGGCTTATTTTGCGAAAAGATTTGAACGATCTCTAGTGCATCACAACTTTGGCACAAATTTAGCACACGTACTTTGGCATATTTTACCACGCCACAAAGCGCTCAAAGGACACCAGAGTTTTCTTAACACCAAATGCTCTAAAGAGTGAGAATAAGAAATAACAAGGAAGAATAAAGGATTCTAGAACAAGACACATAGTGAAAGTGGAATAGATTCATCAACGACTTGAGACCAAGTCATTCCTATAATAATAGAGTCTTTTTGTAAGCTTAAGACCCGTATTTTCTTGGTTATTTAAATATTTCTGAAGTTGTACATCAGTTTCTTGTGCTGCTTGAAGTTCTTTGTAGTCAATCTTACACTGAAAAAGCTTAAATACATCATTGGCGGAAATATTGAAAATTGATGCAAGAGCATAACCGTCATCCTCTGTTGAAGAATTCTGCTGGGGTGGAAAATCTGGTGACACCTGGACTTTAATCTGGACCACTTCTGGAATGACTTCTGCTTCAGGTATCTGATCTCCAATTTGAAGAGAAGAAAATTCAAATTCGAATCTGAAATTCGCCTTGAAGTGGAAGGAGTGGGCAAATTTGATGGCCATTCAGTTGTTATATGAGCTGGATATTCAGAGAATCTGCAAGAATATTTTCTTCGGATTTAATATGATGACGCATTCTGATATACCAGACAAGAAAGATTTCTGCTACTGCTCTCTTAATAGAACAGATTATCAGTCTCTTTTTAGATGGATTTTGTGACTAAAAGATTGTCACAAAACACATCTACCTTTCTTGCTTCTACTTACTATGTGAGAAAATTTCTTAATTGTTTTTAACCAAGGCAGGGGTTCCCCTTTGTATACTATAACCAATTTCGAGTAGGATTCAATCGATAACTGTAAAATCCCAGCGGAACTGTTTTTCATTTTCCGTGGCTTCACTACCTGCCAAGACTGTCTGACTAGCATCAGTAGAAAACAGATATTTGAGCATTAGAAGGAAAACCCAAAGGAATTTGGCCATATTAAAGGCTTCTTCTGCCTTA
>JABUQX010120375.1:27500-32543 GCA_015478945.1 Trachelipus rathkii | reverse complement strand
ATTCTAATTCATTGGAATAGCTCTCTCGATAAAAACATACATAGGACGTTGCGGATATACTCTTGAGACAATAAATGGGCACGCTAGAGTTTGGTGCCTAATCGGCTCAGAGTAAGATGGTAATCGAAGTGAAAAGTATGATTGATTTTGTGTGGGTGAAGATGTTGAAGTACGTGTTGGATGTTAAATCAGTGAGAGGATAGGAAATGGGATTATAGGACTCACGTTATATTAATGATGCTCTACTGACGCTTCGGCGACTTATGCTAATATTAATTTAGTGGGGGTTTGGATGTGCAGGACGACACAGGGGGATAACGAACACGGTAGGGTAGGATGACGGAAAAATGCCTCGAATTTGTGTGTGACGTTGAATTCCAATTAATAGATATTAAGCTCTGGGAATACGTAAAAGAAAAGTTTTTCCACACGAGTAAATATCACAAGGTAACAACATCCTTATCATGACGAGAATTCAAGTATCAGCAAACAAATAATTCGAATAACAATCATACTCGCACCAGAAAGTGTTAACAGATACAGAAGACTATCAGTAATAGTGTGACACACACGCTTGAAAACACTTGGAACCCTCAAAGAATAATAAGCGGAACGTCTAAACCGGAATTAAGGCGAGCCAGATCTCGTCCTAGCTATAATAATAAGACAATAAGGGAACAGGTATGTGAATGTGCTAATAGTAGAATCAGACATGTAAAAGAAGACTTGATACTCAACTAACTATTAAGTGCAGTAGTTTGAAAGAACAACAAAAAAGTTTGAGATAGAGATATGCTCAAGCTGTCTAAGAAGCTTAATTGTGATGTTACGTAAAACACATAGGTCGACGTCGGTTACGATGGAATTGTTATTATAATTCGTAATGGTAAACAAATAGTATTTGATGTAGTATAATTAAAGAGAAAAGTATTTGCTACCTAAGAAATAATAAAATAAAGGTGAGAAAATATGAAAGTATCTCAAGAAGGTAAATTTCAACATAAGAGTGCCAGCTACAATAATGGGTTTGTTTTTGTACGTGTAGTCGAAAATTAAATAAATAAGTAAAGCAGCGTACACTATATATCCAAGCTTACTAATAATTGAGGCAAACTTAAAAGATTTCTCTAGAAAGGGTATAAGTATGTACGTATGTTTGAATTGAGACGCATGGTAGACTCTTAATCGAGTGATTAGGTATGTTAAATTCGTTTTTAAAGAAGTAATATTACAATATTTTTGGAAAGATTCTATATATGATAAAATAATGTATAACGAGGACGATTAAACGGTCGAAAGAGCTGAAGAAGTGACAGCAGAGTCAAATAAAGAAATTTGAGCAATAAAGTGTTGGTTAATATCAACTATGACGCAAAATCAGCAGCTCTGAAAATGATATATAGAAGCCCATCATCCCTACAATATAAGTTAAAGGTACGGGATGGGTGAAATTAAAAATATATGTTAATGTGCTTTCCTTAGCAGTTATAATAATTAATTATGTTTAAATACCAATCGATGGGATAGTGTGAAGCGGGAGGTGGTGGGAACACTTCTGAGAATCCTGTGCGAAGTTAATCTTTTGTTTAATAACATCGTAATTTAGAAAAATAAGAATATGAAATATAGAGTATGCAACACTGTCTTAAATAAAAATTGATAATGGAGGACAACACTATAGATCGTCAGAAGGTAGTGGACAGCTCTACAGGGATTTAATAATATGGTGGGCATATTGTGTTAAGCACAATGTTAATTTATTGTTTCATAAAAAAATGGGAGGGACTAAGTAACGCGCCATGATGCCCTAAATTACTATTATGCAAAGGAAATGAATAAGAATTAAGATACTTTCTTAGACAGCGCTAATGTATGGTTGTGTAAGCATGGATGCCTATGAAGAGTGAAGAAGCGTATTATTTTTATTAAAAAACCTTCGTGTTTATGAAATAGAATTTATACTATAATCCTGCATAGATCCTAATTTGCAGCAGCTTGCCACAATACAAGGAAAACCTAGAAAAGATGTAGGACAATAAACAAGAATGACTATATTGTGATTAGGGAACAGACACACCCGCGAGGGCGACCAATTCATAATCAATATGTCGCATTTTCGTAATTCTCCTAAAACAGAATGTTAAGCTTTGTATAATGTTATCTGTATCAATAAAGAGTTATTAACAGGTTGATGGAGAAGGTTAATAGTTTATAGTTGCCGAGGCTAGGTGATTGTGAAAGGAGAGCATAGCTTAATACTAAGTACCTTGTCGGATACGTAACGGAGGATGCCAGAATCTGGACTAACACAGGGTCGTGAGATAAGGGGGACACTGTAGGAATTATTCGATGGGGAATCTTAAGATTTTATTCGAGTGTTGTAAGGAAGATATTGCGCTGGTATTTAGTCGAAAGGGGGATGCATTTCAGTTAACGAACGTGAGCTACTTTAGAACATCTTTCATTTACTGTGCCCAGAATTAAGGTAAGGAATATATATATATACAAATGTAAATATATACAAGTTGAAGTTATATATGTTAATAAATTTGATCATAAATATTAGGTTAATAATGATATTATACTTAATAAGGTAATTAGTATATAGGTATATATATCTAAATATAATTCTATTATACATATGGAACTAAAATGACTCGAGAAATGAGGGGCTAAGGGTATCGGTATAAGCAATACCTTAACTTGTATCTTACCAAGGCCTTTTAATGGCATTTTCAACTGCGTATGATGGTTAGCAGTACGATTATTTACAATCGAGGGTAAGAATACATATCCTATCGGCAGGGGTTTGCATATAGGTCTATTGAAGCGAAAAGATTTACTTACATGACATGGCATCAGAACAAGATTTTTTATGTTATATTAATAGAATACTTTTTTTGAGTAGAAAATAGAGTAAGGGACATATGTACTCGCTGATATTTTTGTTTAAGTTAATATTTATTTTTGAAATTTATATATTTTAAAAATTGGTTTTAGTATAATGGTCTAAAAAATATGATTGGTGTTCATTTTACAAACTAATATATATATTTATAAGCGTGATAGTGAAGCAGGATGTAGTTTATGTCTAACCTTATTAGTGAGTATGTATATTATTACAAATTCTTATTATTTTTATATTTTTAGTATGGTATTATATTGTAAATTGGGTTTTATGTAATATAGAATTATAAGATGGAGGTGGCGTATGATAATGGTGTTTAGAAGATGGATATAAATTAGGAGTGAGTGAGTGGAAGGTTTGCTCTACACGTTGTTCCATACATGTATATGCGGATAATTTTGGAGCTTTTGGTGTGGTGAATCTGAAGAGAGTTTGCGAGATTGATACGAGAGATTTCCTTAGCAGGGCTGACGTGTAACAGGAGATTTTTGAAAGTAGAGGCGATGCCGCCTTATAGACTCAGGAGAGGGTGTATATGCATTCGCCATCAAAGAAGTAGCTATATGGATCAACTGTATGAGTGAGACGACGGCAGAATGTTACCGCTCGGTGTGAACGAGTATATTAGATGAGGGTGAGCACCAAGTTGGAACAGCAAGTGGGTCCGAGTCTAAAAGTGTACTCTTTATATATTGATACTGGTTTGGTGGAAGAGAGCGAACGAATGACTTGTCAAAAAGAGGTGTTAGTTAGGAAAGCATGTGTGAATGAGAGGAAGGTGGCTGGTGCCAGCGAAAATTCAATCCCATAGGTGATATGAGAAGGCGAGCATGTTCTCGAGGTGCGTTAGGCAAAAGATCTTATATGAGGCTGGTAGTGGCTTGGGTATAACTGTTATAAAGGTATAAGAGTGAGTGAGACTATGGTACTGGGAATAAGCAGGTATACGAATCTTAAAGTATCAATGTGCTCAGATGGACAATCTTACGGGGGGGTGCGATTAGTGTGAGGAAAGATTTTGATAAAGTGAAGTACTGAGAATGAACGTATTAGAGAGTATGGTGGTGTGAAGAAAGAGGAGTAAATGAGAGATCAAATGAAAGTACGTTGAGATGGTATATATGGTCATGTGGAAAGGATGAATGACAGTCGGTCGGTTAAGGCGGATGTATCATCGTGGCGAGTGTGTTTGGAATCGACGACTCGTGCGCGGACCTGAGGAGAAGGAAGAAAAAGTCGTATTTGAGTGGTAAACGGAATGTTTGAAGGAGAGAAATGTTGAGTTTGGCAGAGGCGCAGAAGAAAGGTTAATAACAGGAGTGAATGGCGGGGGATCTGTGATGGGGTTATGGTTGTGGCCCCTTGTGCTACACCTTGGCGCGCAAGAGGGATGATCGTAACTGAGGCAGGAGGTCAACTGCTACGAAGTCCGTAACAAGTTTGAGGCGCTCATTCCGGCAGCCTGTCTCGCGCCAACAGCTTAGGGTGGATTTTCTGACTGCTATGAGTTCTCACTAATTAATGGTACAGAATTTTCTCTAAACACAAATAAGATTCACCTTATCCAGAATGCTCACACAAAAATCTATAGAAGCTACCACTTCTAAAAATTAAATTTTCTAAAATTTTCTTTACTTTACTTTTATTTATTTACTTCATAAATAAATAATAGATAAAAATAATTAAAAACAAAATATAGTTATTAGTTAGTTAGTTGCCACTGAACCTCTATCCCAGGAACTTGTGGGGGGGGGGGAGGTCATTACCTACCGCAGTATGGTCCTTGATCAAGGAAATTGCGTTACATGTATTTTCTAACCAAGTGGATTATAATATAAAGATTAACTAGGCTTGATAGTAAGCTATGCTAAGGCTAACCCCATTTGGAAATTCTAGCCACCGCAGAAGTAGTTTCGCATTCAAATGAGGGGACTGTATTATGCTAGAAGAATGATAGAGAATGTGATTTTGTATGTTATAACAGATTGTTCTGTTGTATGTGTTGACTATGTTTCTTAGGAATGTGTGGGTATTGAGATTAATGTAAAACACTATGCCGTAAACTGTAATTAAATATTACAGAAAATCTCCTACTGACGGTAGTTTTCGTGTCCGTTCAGCTGGGTGGCCAGATC